>JAJHSJ010000017.1:60407695-60472183 GCA_021015155.1 Magnolia officinalis | reverse complement strand
TTTTCTCACGATTTGTAAGCGCGTGGGAAATTGCACGGAAGATAGAATCCTCATCCAACCTGTCCTTTTCTATTAAGGGGAGGTACTTTTTTTTTTTGTTTTTGTTTTTTTTTTTGTTTGTTACTCATCTAGGTGGGCCACACCTGAGAAATCGACGGCTGGCCGATGATTAGATTCAGTGTACAGTGGGGCCCATTTTACAAGTGGATTGGAGCTTATTCTCGTGACATCTGTCCGTACAAAACAGATTTGCCCAACTCTCGGGAATCAGTGGTGGAGAATTGATCTCCTGATAGCGATAGTGATTGAGGTATCAAATCGGGTCAGATGTGACCGTTCATTTTTGAGAAAATGAAGACTTAATTCAATCTCTACGGTGATAGTAACTGTTCACCAATGTGGGCCCATCATGCTGCCTCTATGCCATCCGAGCCATTCATTGTGTGCACTCCACGTGAGAACCCTAGAAATTTGGCAATTCCAAAACTCAGATGTGCCATACAACGTGATTTAGTAGTTTTATACATAATATTTCACTCTTCCTGTTGTTGTGACCCACCTGAGTACCGGATCTGGCTAATATTTAGAGACGTTGATTATCTAGACATGGTGGCTCTGATACATGGTTTGGATGTCTGATATACATCCCCGTGGGCCTTATCTCACGTGTCAAAACTAATGCCCCAAGTTGATCCGGTTGGACCGGTGATCCGGACTGGTCTTGGACCGGTGATGTGGTGGGATTTTACTGGGCAACCGGTACCATTAGAGATAAGGCCCGGTTTAGAACAACTCGACATGCTTTGTTGTGAGCTGATCTTTGAGAACAACGTCTCTTAATCAAATCTCACCATATTAAGTCAGGAGAGAGGTCGGAGTTGATAAAATCAGACACTTTAAAATATTGATAAGGACTACACTTTTTACATAGTGAGTGTGATTTGAGGACCACTAGCTATTTGTGGTAATTAGTCTGTCCATTTTCAAGATACCTTTATATGGTTAGGTTTTGTAGGTTCAATTGCCTATTTGTGTGGACCATCTCTTTGAAACAACTGCTCTACCATACTCTCACCAAAGCAAGCATCTTCTGGCCAAGTATATGTGGGCCCCACCGGGCCTTTTTGCGAATTTTGTATCTATCCCAATTCAAGCATCTTTCTGTTAATGGTACCCATACAGATTCCTTCAGGTGTTTGCTAAGTAGCCTAACTAATTTGGCCGCCGATTGAGCAGTGACCTTACCACCATGCATGAGGATACATACTAGCTTTTTCAAGGATGGACAGATTACGTATATACTAATCTTAACTTTCAAACATGCTTTGCATGACTCCATCTCAAACGGAACTATATGGCTCAATAAATCCTACCACATCGGTTCACCATGAAAATTTATAATGGCGGAAGCAAATTGCATCCAACCTCTGCCAAGAGTTAGCTAAGAAGACCAGCCCGATTTGTGTGGGAGCCCACCGTCATGATGTATCTATTTATCCACGCGGTCCATCCCTTTTTAGATCTTGTTAATGCATAGGCCCAAAAATGAGACAGATCCAATGATCAAGTGGACCATACAAGAGTCATCTTTGGTGTGGTCCACTTGTAGGAAATGCAAGAGTCATCTCTAGAGCATTGAATTTGCCTTATTTTTGGGCTCCTACCGTATCATGATATGAAAAAAGGGATGCACAACGTAGATAAAGATATACATCATGGTCGCCCCCACACAAATCTGGCCGGTCCTTGATACATCCGGGTGGGGTCGAATGCAATCCGCTTCACATGGTGGCTGGGTCACCATGCAATTTGTGTCCACTTAATTTAGTGACCCTGACTATTGTAGAAAAAAATAAAATAAAAAATAAAATTTACAACTATTACAGGTGAAGGTTTTTAATTAATGTGGAATTTATTCACCAACTTGTAAATGTTATTCAACTCTCTGTATGCCACCCAACCGCACGTCGAGCCCCATCATGGTGAAGTAATTCCCCATCTATAAAATCATTAGCTAGGTCACTCCATATGGACATAAATAAATAAATACCAACTTTCAAAATCACATGGTAGCTTATACGATGGGTTGGATCTGCATTATTTTTTAGGCATCCGACTTTCTCAGTGGTGTGACCCTTCTGGGCGAGTTGGGTTAACTATGCAAACTATTGTGTGGTCCCCACAAGAAAAGTTGTAGAATGAAAGCCTCCTTGGATGCCACTTTGTAAAATGGATTTTCTAGTCCAAATGGGCTTTCTTGGTTGATTTTTCGAAAATCAATCCAATTAGTTTATGGCAATTTAGATTTTCAGTGCCTATTTTGGGATTGAATAGGGTTTCTGAAAGTGTATTCAAATGCACAACACAAAAAAGAGGTTTGGCTCATAAAAGCATTTAGATGTCAAACTACCTTTTGTGGGTGCGTCCAAACAGGCCCTGAGCTTTTTCTACCAATGGTGTGGAGTATTTGGCCACTCGCTTTTATCTAACATTACCAATATTTCATATACCAAAAATCTCAGTACACTCATCAAGTGGGCCCCACATGCATGGAAATTTGATTGTTGGAGCATTCATATTTCTTGAGTGGACCATATTAGTTTTTGGTACATGGTATGTTTACAGTGTACACTACCTTTATAAATTGGTTTGTCTCTCTAACTTGCGAATCAAACAGTGGGGATGTGGACCCTAGCTATGATAATGGGCTGCGATTTCTATCAAAATAAACTTTTGGATTTTGAATGGGGAATTTTCAATGCCATGTTACTTCATACCCAGCCAGCCCTAGATGTCATCTACTCTAGCTCATTGGCGCACCACATGCATGTGGTGGCCTATCAAGGGCTCTACCATGCCCTATCAACTCTTGATCAGTTTTAGAGCATGATCGATTGCCAGAGAAAAATGGACTGAATTCATTTTTCTCCTACAAGTATGATAATTAGTGTCAATGTCTGTTGAAACTTGTATGTTTGTTAAGATTGTTTCCATGATTGTTGCCCACTTTGTTCATCCAACATATCTGATTTTTTTTTTTTTTATTTTTTGCAGAGAGCCTCTTTTTATAGTTGTGCTTCTTTGGATAGTTTGGCTCACACATATAAAGACATTTGTGAGTGCGCTGGACACTATAATCACTGTATCTGTGCATGCTTTTTGTTTAGGTTAGGTATCCAAATTACCCTAGCTTACAAACAATTCTCCACACTTAAATTGTGCACGGAATTAATATTTTGGGTGGTCCACTATATGAACTTTTAAAATCACTATAATATGGATCCACATGGGCTTTTGAAGGGTGCATTGTGCTTCTCCATCCTTGGCATGCTATCATAAATTAGCTGCTAGGTTGATAGAATTATAGCTGAAACAAAAAACACCGACGGTACATACATGCACCATGTATGTGTATGCTTATGTATATATGCATGTATGAGTGAACTGAATGAGATGGTTAGGTGCACATTGGGCAAGATTGGATATGATGGTAGATCTGTCCAATATGATACCAAATGGGAAATGTTGATATCCCAACTTTAATAGGACTTTAACAACATCCCCAAAGCTTTTAATTAACACATGGGATAGCCAGTCATCGATGTGGACGGCCAATTGACACATGTGAAAGGATTTTATCTTTTTTAGTGTTTGTATAGATCTTTTTGTGGGCAGGGTTTATGTCTTTCTATTTTAAGGCCGGCTTGAATTATCAATTACCAATGTTATGATTACGATTTACCACCGTCAAACCAAATATAGGAATTGTTAGTCAAATGTAGGCATTTTCAGTTCGGCAGGTAAAAGAATTTGTAATAATTATAATTTATCATAATATTATTATGAAAATCTTGAATCCAACTATGATATAGTTTATGAATATACTGATTTAACATTAAAGTTAAAAAAATAAAAAAAAATTAATGCCATCATTATGATTTCACCGTTGTTAAACCAAACCTAAAAATTGACGGTAAAATGCAAATGTTATCAAGAGACCGGTAAAGAAATTTATAATTGTACTTTTTCTTTACATTACTATGCTAAACGGTAATCCAAATAAGCCCATGGTGTAATTTCCTTACACTTGGGTGGTACACCAACCTTCGCCCATTAAAAAAAAAAAAAAGTCTATTTGGATTGTCCACTCATTTATCCCACTAATGACAGCTATGGTGCAAAGAATCTATTTATATTATATTAAATAAGAAGATAAAGTACAAATCTACCATCACCCAAAAAAGAAAAAAGAAAAAAAAAAGGAAGAAGTCCACTTGGATTGTCCACTCATTTACACCACTATCTATTGGCAAGCTATATATGGTGCAAAGAACCTATTTATGTTATATTAAATAAGAAGATAAAGTATATTAAATGAGAAGATAAATTAGAAATCTACTATAAAAATCTCTGAAATCTTGTGCATGCGTTGAATCCTTGGCCATGCTTTTATTCCATAGCTCTAAAAACCCAACAAAAGAAATTAGAGAAAAAAAAAAAACAAGAGTATGAGTGTCTCCTTCCTCTATGAGTCTTCTTCAGCATCTGGGCCTTCCTCCAAGATCGTCTCCAATCTAGGAACGTTTGATGACTTTTGAGGTGAGATTAGTAGGGCTGGTGCCACTTCATTCCATGGTTGCATACGTTCACTTTCCTTTGCCATGCTTGCAGGAGGGGGAGAAAGAGAGAGATGGGGCTGTGAATGAAAAAGAATAGCTAACGGGCCTTTAAATAGGTGAATTGTGGTTAGTTTAGCTAAGAGCCAACCAATGATCACGCGGCAATAACATAGTATAAGGACGCACGTGGAATGTATGGTTAGGTTTGTTTTTCTCATAACTTGGAAGCCGTGTAGGAAATTTTGTGGAGGAGAGAATCCTCATCCAACCTCTCCTTTTATCTTTCGAGGGGATCGATGTATACCTTATTTATTTATTTATTTTTACTCACCTGTCTGGGCCACACGTGAAAAATCGATGGGCTGCTGATTATTAGAATCAGCAAACTGTGGGACCTGCTCCTAACAAGTGGACTGGGGCTTATACTCGTGCCACTGCTGTTTTTGCACGGCTTGCATGGATGTCCAATTCTGAAACACGTACGTTTCAATAACACAACAATACTGTTGTTATATGTATACTTAGTGAGAGATGCTCCACTGCTGTCAGAACACTTGGACAGTCCATTCTATCCATCTGAACCGTCCATTAAGCAGGGAACACATTTTTTGACTACGTACCTTGCAGACATCATGCTGATTTGATGATCTAAATCATCCTTGATTTGTTGTTATTTTCTACAGCCTTGGATTGGATGGTTACGATAGTTTACCAAAAATGATTGTTTAGAATTGTAAAAAATCCATGATGGCCCCTAATAAATGGATAGACCAAATTGTTGATTGGACTTTTTATTGTGTGAACGATATTAACCATCCATTAATATTTGTCAGATTGATTAGTGTAATCTTTTTAGGGTAGCCTGCCAAATGTGCATTCGATTTAATAAATAGTCTAGATTAAGGGATTTATTATCCTGTGCTTGAAAGCACAGGGCATTTCTCAATAATTTAAAGGATTAATTATATATATATATATAATATATATATTATATAAACTAGCTGCATTTTAGACTATTGTAAAGAAAAAAAAAATGCTTACTTTTAAAATATTTAAAGTAATCCCAATATTTTTACCATAATGTTGAGGGTCAAATATTGCATATTAGACCCCAATTATTATCTGATTTTATGAACATGATAATGCTTAACGTCTTATTTTAATCGTGTTTATGTTGCAAGGTGAATTTACGAGCGTGGACTGAAAAGGATGCTAAAGGAATGGATTTAACGTTCAGGAATCACCAAGGTAAGGGACGGACTCCAGGGCACCGAGATCGAAGAATTTACACGGCCGAGATTCGAGAAAATCAAGTATTTCACGCTAAACGGGCTTGAAAGTCGTCCTAAATGCAAGATCATAGGGTTCCCATCATCCGTTTGGCTCAAAACTTTATATCTGGCCTAAAGACTATAAATTAACCGTATACGTTAAATTTCATCCATTGGATCCTTATGGAAGTGGTCCAACGGACAGATCAGCCCATAAATCCTCAATCTAGGGCCAACCTGATATCTGGATATACTTCAAATTTGGTCTCAACCCCTTAAATAGGGTGACATAACGAATGGACGGAGCGGATTTCCCACACACATTAAGATGACACCCACTTTACATGACGTGAGTGTGCATAGCTCATGTGCAGAGGAGGTGCACTGGAGAGATGAAAACGGTTAGCGGTCGCTGACCCGACCGAAATTGGAAGCCTGGATTTATGCAAACAGGGAGTTATGTTCGACTCTTGGTGGTCCACCATCATCATTTATTCTGATGATCCACGTCGTTCATTGGATTGAGGGGGTCAACCTACTGTACCTTGATCTGCGGCCTGATTTCCTGATTTCCTCAAATGTTGCATGTACTTGAAGAACCCAAACGGAGAACGGATGGTAGAGTAAAAGTCGTTGAGGGTCAAATATTGCATATTAGACCCTAGTTATTGCCTGGATTTACGAACATGGTACTATTTAACGGTCTAATTTAACCGTGTTTGTGCTGCAAGGTGTATTTACGAGCTTGGACTGAAACAGGGTGCTAAAAGCATGGATTTAACACTCAGAATTCACCAAGGAAAGGGAAGGACCTCAGGGGACCGAGATCGATGAATTTACACAGAAAATCAAGAAACTGAAGCTCAAGTGGCCTGAAAGACGTCCAGAATGCAAGATCACAAGGTTCTCACCATCCGTTCGGCTCGAAACTTCATACATGCCCAAGGACCATAAATAAATATCGTAGAAGTCAAAAATCAGCCATTAGATCTTGGTGGAAGTTGCTCAACGTACAGATCTGACCATAAAAACAGTGAATTGGGGCCCACCTTATCTCTGGATATGCTTCACTTTTGGTCTCAACCCCTTAAATGAAGTGGCGGAACAGATGGACGGAACAGATTTCTCACGAACATCACTATGGAACCCATATGTACATTACGTGTACATTGGGTATGCGTGGACGAGAGGTGCACTGGATCAACCACACCGGTCAACCCTCCATTGACCCGTCTCTTCTTCCTTCTCATATAGGGACTTCCAGTGGACGCACCAGCGTACGCCAGTTTCTCTCAGTGGGACCCACTCCTCATCCAAATCATCAATCTGGACCGTCCATTGTGTACAGAAGGGGTATTAACCTCACCTAGGTGACCTTTTGACACCATGCAAGCGATTGCAAGATCCTAGTTGTTAAACACAGGATGAACGGTGGAATAAAAGATCATGTGGACCACATCAATTTTACTCCAAAAACATCCCTTCCAGAATGGTTTTTCAAGTATATTCCAATGTACGGAATGGATTTTCTTCCTGACATCAATCAGTGGGCCACCATCCATCATAGCGCCGACGCAGAAGCTCTGTTCGCAAACAGAGTTTGCGATTGACCTTTGTAGGGCTCCATAGGACAGCAACGGTCTAATCTGGACCGACCATCAAAAGCCCATGCTCCCTCTCACCTAAGCCTAGGTGACAGAATGACAGAAGTTAATGAAGATTGGTTTTAAACCATCTAAACAAGACAACCGACGGTGAAGTAAAAAGCTCTGTGGGCTACACCGAATGCAAGCCATACGACATCATTTCTGACTGGTTTTTCATTCTACATCTAATGGACGGCTTGGATTCTTCCATCGAAATCAATAATGGGCCCCACTAAACAATCAACGTAAAATTCCTCATGTGCGTACGCAGAAACGCATAGTCCGCCTCTGTGACAACAACTCCCACACCCCTCCTTGCTCTATAAAAGGAAGGGAGAGAGAGAGGGAAGGAATCATCATTCATCCTTGGACGTGAGCAACCGTGGAAGCATCTTAGAGCGAGGGAGCACGAGTTTTTCCTTCCCTTATCTTCGTTTTCTTCTTTTTCTGGGTTGTAGGTTGATCATGTTTGGCTAAACCTCTTAGCTAGGGCTAAGAGGTGAAGCTTGTAACGTGATTGGGATGCTTGTTTGGTTTTGATTCTTGTTTTATTGAACTCTCATAGATTCTAGTTTGATGATAAGGAATGTTTTTAGTTTTAATGGTTTGTTGTGACTCAAATTACAATAGTCTGCGATTGCTTGAGATATTCTCTTTTCAGGTATTGAGATTGTGAACTTGGGAACCCTATTGTTCACCATTGTCTCATGGGCATAGTTGAGTGATGGAATCCTTCCTAAAATTTCACAATTCTCTTATGATTGGCTATGAGATTGGTAAATTGTTATTGTTTGCCATAGTCTCCTGGGCATGGTTAGGTGACGGGATCACTTCCAAATCTTCACCACTCTTATCTATTGATGATTAGAACCATGAGAAGTTCAGAGATCTGACAAATCTCTTCTTACCAATTGGATAGGATAGGACTCTGATTCCAGTTGTGCCCTTAAATCATGCAAGGTAGCTTCCCAAATTGCTACAAGTAAATCCTTGACACCCTAGTTTCCCACCTTTGATTTTATAAATTTTAGTTAATTAAATTCACCATTATTCTCTTAATTCTCCCTAATTTAGATTACATTTTCGCCTAGTTCTAGTTCTGGTTAGTTCAGATTACGTACAAGTTTTCAGTCCCTTGGGAATCTCACCGAGTTTATTACTACATCACAACCCTATACTTGGGGTGTGAACAAAGTCCTGGTGGGCCACATCGAATCCGAGCTGAACCACATCATTTCCGACCTGTTTTGCGAGAAGAATCCAATGGTCGGAATGGATTTCCTAACCGACGTTGATCTCGGGCCCCACCATTCACTAGCGCAAACAGAGTTTACGTAAACTCTGTTTTGTGATTTTTCCTGACGATCTAGGTGGGCCACCACGGCTGGCCGATGAGAAGATCCACCACCTGTCCATTGTGTAGGCTGTCCAAAAACGTCCCAGGTGACATTATTTTTTTGGAAAGAAAGCAAGGAAAGTGGTGTCTTTTTTGCATGGGTTCTTGGCTGCATAAAGCTCCAAACCGACTCCACTCGACCGACTTCCCTTGTCTATAAAAGGAGAAGAAAGAGAGATGCAACCATCCATCTTTTGGAACGTGCAGTCGTGGAGGCAATCCCATCCTTGGGACATTTTTGGAGAGAGAGAGAGAGAGAGAGAGAGAGAGAGAGAGAGAGAGTTTTATTTTTCTTTTGACTGTTTTTCTGAATTTTTGGAGAGATTAGCCGAATCATGTCGGGCTAAACCTCTTAGCTAGGGCTAAGAGGTGAAGCTTATGGTGTGATGGGAAGATTCTACAGCGTTGATTCATGTTTATGAATTGATGTTTGATTCTGGTTTGATTAATAGGAATATTTACAGTTTTTAATGATTTGTTATGACTTAAATTACAATAGATCTGTGACGGCTTTGAGTATTCCCTTTCCCTTATTTTGATTGTGAAATTCGGAAGCCCTGTTGTTCACCATTGCCCCTTGGACATGGTTGGATGATGGAATCCTCCTAACATTCATACATCTTCTGATTGGTTATGGATTGGTTTAGTTCTGTTGTTTACTTTGTCTCAGGGGTATGGTTTTGTGATGTAATCGACTCTAATTCTCATACCTTTCATCTCTTTGAAGACTAGATCAAAGAAAGTTCAGATCGAGCTTTAGCGATATATCTTCCAATTGGACGAAGATGGGACTCGAAGTCCAGTTGAGTTCATGAATCAAGCGTAGATCTCCTTGATCTCTCCAAGTGGATCCTCTGAATCCCTAGTTTCCCACCTTTGAATTCTACAAGTTTTAGTTCAGATTTCACCATTATTCCCTTAAAATCCCTCTGATTTAGATTTCATCTTATTCTAGTTCTAGTTCTGGTTACTTTCATAATACATACAAGGTTCAGTCCCTATGGATTTGACCTCGGTCTTACCGAAATTATTACTACATCACAACCCTATACTTGGGGCGTAAACACCTAAGGTCATTGTTTTACAAATCTACCTCATTCTTATATATGAAAGAGTCTATGAGGCTCACCTTTATGTATTCAATTGACCCACGTGGTCCATCTATTCGTATGCTCATTTTAAGCCATGAGCCCAAAAAATGAGGCAAATTGAATCACAGGTGGGCTCTTGAAAGGTTTCAAGGATGTACGTTCTCAACCTCTTACAACCATAAACCTTAAATCTGTTAGCGCTCCATCTAGGGGTCAACGTGCAACATCTACAACAACGAGTTGACTAGAATTCCAAATCCTTATGGTCAACCAAGGCTAGACCATTGTTACTGTTGTGGCCAACCGGATCACTTATGAAACACCTGCCATCATCGCCCTGCAGCCCATTTAATGATTAATGAAGGGGACGCTGAAGGTGAGGCAGTGGAAGCACTGGATTTGAAGAAAATGAACAAACTGTTGAAGGAGCTGGGACGAAGAATGGCTGGTTGAGGATCATGTTGAATCTTTGGTCATGGGGCGGTTATTGTATACTTTAAGGAAGGAGGTGTATACGCAGGAGCACAATATATTCCGTATGCAACGTACTATCAACGCAATGTCTGTGATTTAATCATAAACAATGGTAGTTGTGAGAATATCGTCTCGAAAGTGATGGTGGACAAGATGCGGCTACCTACAACAAAACATCATTCCTCTTACTTGATTGGTTGGATAAAAAAGGTGAATGAGACTAATGTAACTGAATAATGCACTGTCTCATTTTCAATTGGTATAAGAATTATAAAAATTAAGTACTTTGTGACGTGACCAACATGAAAGCATGTCATATGTTACTCGGTCGACCACGTCAGTCGGATCGTGATACGACCCACTGAAGACGAGATAATATTTATATCTTTGACAATGATGATCACAAGATTATCCTTACCCATATGGCACCAGAGAACCACCCCAATGCTTTTAAAGTGGAGGGGAGCTCCCTCTTGACTATTCAGGATTTCCTAGAGAAATGAAAGGAAACCAACGATGTGTACACTATGGTGGTAAAGGGCGAGAAATTGGAGCACTTAAACATTCTTCCAAGTTGTTAAGGCCGTTACTGAAAGGATTAAAATAAATCTAGCCTGAAGAGTTACTCGATAGATTGCCCCTCATGCAGGATATCAAACATCAAATAAACTTTATCCCTAAGTTTATCTTGCCCAACCGTCCTCACTATCGGATGATTCTGAAAGTGTGTGAGATACTTCAGGGACAAGTGGAGGAATTGATCCATAAGGGTCTTCTAAGAGAAAGCATGAGCCTATGCATTGTGCCAGTGTTCACACCCCAAGTATAGAGTTGCGATGTAGTAATAATCTCGGTAAGACCGAGGTCGAATCCACAGGGATTGAACATTGTACGTAATCTGAAAGTAACTCGAACTAGAACTTAGGCAAAGATGTAATCTAAATCAGGAGAATTAAGGGAATAATTGTGAATTTATTTAAACTAAAACTTGTAATATTTAAAGGTGGAAAAATAGGGTTCTAAGGATCCACTTGTAGAGATCAGGGAGATCTACGCTTGATTCAAGAACACAACTAGATTTAGAGTCGTATCTTCATCCAGTTGGAAGATAAACCATTAAAACACAAATATGAACTTCCTTTTGATCTAGTTATCAAATAGAAGATAGGTATGAGAATTAGAATTGATTCCATCACAAAATCATGCCCATGAGACAAAGCAAACAACAGAATTTGGCCAATCCATAACCAATCTAAGGGATGTATGAATGTTGGGAAGGATTTCATCATCCAACCATGCCCAGGAGATGATGGTGAACAACAGGGTTCCCCAAATTCACAAACCCTATACTGCTAAGAACATGCTCAAAGCTATCGCAGATCTATTGTAATTTAAGTCACAATAAACTATTAAAAACTGAAAGCATTCCTACTAATCAAACTAGAATCAAAAGAGAGTTCAATTAAAACATGAATCCAAGCCATAGGCACAACCCATCACACTATAAGCTTCACCTCTTAGCCCTAGCTAAGAAGTTTAGCCGATCATAGTCATGATTAGCCAAAATCCCTTAAACAAAAGCATGAAAACAACACAAGCAAACTAGCCGATCCTTCTCTCTCTCTCTCTCTCTCTCTCTCTCTCTCTCTCTCTCTCTCTCTCTTTCCTACGCCTCTTCCTCCACATGCGGATGCCTCCACAGCTGCCCTTGATCCGAACATCCTTGGATATCCTCCTCACGCCCTTTCTCTCTCTTTTTATAGCATAAGAAGGTCGGCTGGGAGTCGGTGGAGCAGCTTTACGCACAGCAGCGTTGCCTTTACGTATCCAGAAACATGAACCGCAAGAGAGTCTTGCGTTTGGATTGGTTTTTGGGACGCTGAATGCCTCGACTCAGAAATCTGACTTCATGGGAAGGGTCAAGACCCCCTTATCCATCATTTGAACGGTCTGGATCATCGATCCGACCTCGATCAGAGTCACACACATCGGCCCATGGAGGGCCGGACCTGCCAACGCACGTCCTTACGGAAAACAGGATGCTAAGATGCTCGGTGGGCCCCACATTGGTGTTTTCGGAGAAATCTGACCCGTTTATTGGATTCTTGGTGAGATTTCAGTCGGGAGGAGTGGTTTTTATCGGGTTTTGGTGCAGTTCACTGTATAAAATCAATTCGCCGTCCATTCTACGTTTTTCGACGACCCACATGTGTATGTATGTATGGGGCCAAAAGGACACTTAGGTGAGGGTCATAACCCCCCCCCTCCCCCCCTCTGGTCACATTGGACGGTCCGGATCATCCGTTTGGATGATGGGTGGGCCTCACTACTGAAAAATGGACGGACAGCGTTGTTCTGGAAATTTTGGGATTTTAGTCGGTCAGCGCCCGCTGACCGACATTTGGTCTTCTTGTGCACAGCCTGTGCACGTGCACATTGTGCACGCACAGTGTACATGTGGGGTCCACTGTGGTGTTTCCCCGAATCCGCTTCGACCATACGTTTCATCACCCTGTTTAAGGGGTTAATACCAAAATTGACGCATATCCAGATATCAGGTGGGCCCCAAATTAGGATTTTAGGGGCTGATCTGTCCGTTGGGCCACTTCCACAAGGATCCAATGGGTGAAATTTGACGTGTACGATTAATTTATGGTCCTCAAGTCATATATAAGTTTCGAGCCGAACGGATGGTGGGAACCCTATGATCTTGTATTCTGGATGAATTTTAAGCCTCTTTAGGGTGAAATACTTGATTTTTCTCGAATATCGGGCGTGTAAATTCTTCGATCTCACTCCCCTGGAGTCCGTCCCTTGCCTTGGTGATTTATAAGCATTAAATTCATGCTTTTAGTATCTTTTTTCAGTCCAGGCTCCTAAACATACCTTGCATCACAAACACGATTAAAGCAGAGCATTAAACGGTATCATACTCGTAAAATCAGGTAATAACTGAGCTCTAATATGCAATATTTGACCCTCAACAGCCAGCTTTATTAACACCAAAAAAAAAGATGGGAGCTGGTGTATGTGCGTCGACAGCCAAACAATTGATAAGATTACCGCCAAATATCAATTCTCGATACTGCAGTTGGACGACATGCTTGATATGCTAGAAGGTGTTAAGGTATTCTTTAAACTAGATCTGATGAGCGGGTACTATCAGATTCGTATGTGGTCCGGTGATGAGTGGAAAATGGTATTCAAGACCAAGGGTTGTATGAGTGGTAGGTCACATGCCCTTTGGTCTATTGAACGCACCAAGCACTTTTATGCGTATAATGAATCAAGTGTTCAAGACGTTCATTGGCCGATTTGTAATAGTATATTTTGATGATATCCTGATATATAGCCAGAGTGAGACAGAACACATGGAACATCTCAGACAGGTGCTACAGGCCAACCTATTTGATGGAGTTTTAGATTACATAACTAATAGCTTTTCGTTATTAGGATTTGTTGTGATGTCCATGAGTATCCTTGTGGACGATGAAAAGATGTGAGCCATCGGGGATGACTGATTTTGACCAACATTCATGAAGTGATGAATTTTAAAAATTAGTAACATTCTATCATCGATTCGTGTGAAATTTCAGCACTATAATCGTGCCCATTACAGATTGCATGAAAAAAATGGTTGTTTCAATGGACTGATGAAGCTAACAAGAGCTTTGTTAAAATCAAGCATCGAGATTGTTCACACTACTGGTTTTGGTTCTTCCAAGTTTCAACGAACTGCTTAAAGTTGAGTGTGTCGCCTTATGTGTCGGAATTGGAGGAGTCTTATGACAAGAAGGTAGGTCAATAGCCTTCTACTGCGAAAAGCTCAGCGAAGCCCCGAAAGAAATGGTTGACATATGAGCTTGAGTTGTACATATTGGTTCAAGTATTGCGACATTGGCGGTATTACTTGATTCAAAGAGAGTTTATTATCTACACTGGCTATCAAACCTTAAAGTTTATTAATAGTCATGCTAACGTGAACCATGTATATATGCTAGATGGGTTGTATTTTTATAGGAGCTCATGTTCATTCGAAAGCACAAGTCGGGCAGTAGAACAATGTGGTTGATGCACTTAGTCGTCATGCATCACTACTGGTTACGATGAGTAATGAGGTGGTCAACTTTGACTATTTTAATGAGCTATATGTCGAGGATGAGGATTTCAATGATACATGAGGTACCAAGAGGGTCATCCTAGCGAATTACATATGCAAGATGGTTTCTTCTTTAAAGGGAATCAATTATGCATCCTCCAAATTAAGTTCTTTGAAAGAGCAGATTATCCAAGAGATATATAGAGGTAGTCTTGGTGGATGCCTTAGGTGAGACAAGACGCAGGCTCTTGTTGAGGAATGGTATTACTGTCTGCAATTAGTACGTGATGTGGGTAAAGTGGTGTAACGCTTTCATGTTCGTCAGACCTCCAATGAACAGTCTCAGAATATGGGCCTTTACACCGCATTACATGTGCCTGACGACCATTGGGAGGACGTATCTATGGACTTCGTACTTTGTCTCCCATGAACATAGCGCAACATGGATTCAGTGTTTGTGGTGGTAGATTTTTTCTCAAAGATGACGTACTTTATCCCATGTAAGAAGACCCTTGACGCAACACAGGTGACAAATTTATTCTTAGACAGGTTATGCAACTACACGGGGTATCCAAGACCATTACTTTTGATCATGACACAAAGTTCATTAGACACATCTGGCGGACTTTGTGGAATCAGTTCAGTAGTACCCTACCACTCGCAAACCGATATGTAGAAATCTCCTCTGATGTATTTCAGGTTCCAAGCCGAAGTAGTAAGATTTGGCCTTATCTTAAGCGGAGTTTGCATTCAACAATATGGTGAACCGCTCGACAGGGAAGTCCGCATTCTATATTGTTTTTGGTTGAGTGCCCCGCCACACACTTGACTTAGTCCTTCTGCCCATTGCAACAGAGCATATGACGGACCAAATCATGGGCATTCATGCGGATGTGCAAGCCAAATTGAAACTTTCAAACGACAAGTACAAAGAGTAAGCTGACAAGCATCGGCGACAAAAGGTATTCGAGGTGGATGACATTGTTATGGTTCATCTGCACAATGAGAGATTTCTTATCGAGACCTACAATAAGTTGAAGAACGAGAGAAGATTGAACCAGTACCAATTCTCCAAAAAAGTAATGATACCACTTACATCATTGATATTCCGAATGACATGGGGATCTCGCGTACTTTCAATGTTGTGAACCTAACCGAGTACCATGAACCGAAGCTGGACAAGAACTCGACATTGAGTTCTTTTGAAGCGGAGGTGACTATTGTAAAGCGGGTCGCAAACACTTTCATGATAAAGATGGAATAGAGAATGCCCAATAGGAGGCCAAAATGATCAAGATCATCAGAACCTTAAATTAGTTATAGCTAGCAAACCGAGATAAGTTTTTCGACATATTATATATGTTTTTGGGGTATGACAACCTACTTAAGCCAACCAACCCTGTTACACTGGGTTACCCACGTCGTATTTGCAAGATTCCATCATATCAATGGTCAAAAGTCCCATTTATTTTCATTTTTACTAAAAATAGTAAGTTTCAGTTTAATTGTAACTTTAATCCTTTGAGTTGTAGAATTCGTGCCCAACATGAAAAGGGGTTAGAAAAGTTTGAAGAATAACATGGTTGGGCCAAATTGGACACTAAATATTTTTTGGCCAAAAGCCATGAAGTCTAATAGGAATAGATGTCATTAATAAATAGTAAGTTTACTACTTATAGTAAGTGATCACGTTTTAAGGGTGTTTGAGTTGGAGTCTAAGTCAAAAACTCGGTCCTAGGTTTGAGCTCATTATTTAAAAAGTTATAATTTATTATTATTATTATTATTATTATTATTATCAATCAAATTATTTTGAATTTATTAAGAATTATTTCTGCTTTTATCCCTTGTGAATTCGAAAAGGCTTTGTGAAGAGTCCAAATAACTCCATGAATTTGTAGTAGTTATCTCCTAAGGAAGACAGTGATTGACCTCATCACATACCTCCCTGTGCCAGTAAGCCCCTAAAAGTACCAACGCGTGGCTTTTGTTTACGTTAGGTGGTAAACAACCCTTAGCTATATGATTGGTAGCTTACAAAAGTACTCGGCACTTAAATTGTGCACATGATATTTTGGTTGATCCACTCTATGAACTATTAAAATCACTAGGATATGGACCCACGTGTGAAGATTTCTGATCGAAAGCAAAGTTCACATGGATGGGCAACGGCTGCATCCTCGGCATGCCATCATAAGTTAGCTGCTAGCTTGGTGGAACCATAGCTAAAATAAAAACCACCGAGATTGCACACACCTGTGCCGTGGATGTGTATGCTTATGTACATATGCATGAATGAGCGAACCGAATGGGATCCTTAAGTGTATTAGGCAAGATTAGATGCGATGGTAGATCAGTCCATGTGATATAACATGGGAAATGCTGATGTCCTCACTTTCATATACGATATTACCATCCCCAAAGCTTTTAATTAACATATATACAGAATGGCTAATCATTGATGTGGGGGCAGTTTATTATTATGAGATAGGCCAATAGACATATGTAATAGGTTTTTACTTTTCTGTGTTTGTATGTATCTTTTGGAGGGTAAGGTTTATGTCTTCCTATCTCAAGACCTGTTTGGATTACCAATTATCAAGTGTCATAAATATAATTTACCATTGTTAAACCAAGTATTGGAATTCTCAATCAAATGCAGTTGTTTTAAGTAGGAATTTGTAATCATTGCACCTTTTTATGATATTATCGAAAATCATTAGAAATCTAAAAATCTTAACTGGTGTGTGTGTGTATAATTAAAAATATATCCATTATTAGTGTTTCACAACTAATAAATCAAACACTAGAATGGACAGGCAGTCAAATGTACTAAATGTGTCAGAGGCTGGTACGTTATAATCTCTTTTATATTACTATGGTAATTCGTAATCCAAACAGGCCTTTGTTGTAATTTCTTTATGCTTCGGTGGTATCACCAACCTTCAAAAAAAAAAAAAAAATAGAGAGAAAAGTCCATTTGGAGTACTGTCCAGACAAGCTATGGTGGAAAGAACCCATTTATGTTATATTAAATAAAAAGATAAAGTACAAAGCTACTATGAAAATCTGAACAATCTTGTGTGTTGAATCCTTGGCCATGCTCCTATTCCATAGCACTGAAAACCCAACAAAAGAAAAGTAAGAAAAAGTAAAGGGTGAGATGGTCTCCTCCCTCTATGAATCTTCTTCAGCATCTGGGTCTTCCTCCATGATGGTCTCCAATCTGGGAACGTTTGATAACTTTTGATGTGAGATTATAAGGGCTGGTGCCACTTCATTCCATGGTTGCACACGTGCACTTTCCTTTGCCATGCTTGCAAAACAGAGAGAGAGAAAGATAGAGATAGAGAGGGGGCTAGAGAGAGAGAGATAGTGTGAAAGAAAAGATCAGCTATGAGCCTTTAAATAGGTGAAAACAAGGAGAATGGTGGTTAGCTTAGCTAAGAGCCGACCAATCACGTGAAAACAACGTGCAAAAATAGTTAAAGGAGATGGTTGGGTTTGTTTTTCTCACGATTTGGAAGCGCGTGGGAAATTGCACGGAAGAGAGAATCCTCATCCAACCTGTCCTTTTCTGTTAAGGGGATGTACCGTGTTTTTTATTTTTTATTTTTTTTTGGGTTACTCATCTAGGTGGGCCACACCTGAGAAATCGACGGCTGGCCGATGATTAGATTCAGTGTACAGTGGGGCCCATTTTACAAGTGGATTGGAGCTTATTCTCGTGCTACTAATCTCCATGGTGTGGACCACGTTTTTGCTTGGCTCAGATGTCCGAATTCGGAAACACGTGTCACGTAGGTGGAAAGATGAAACTGCACGGTCATTATCATGCCATGTTTTGGATTTAGATATATCAACTATACGACAATACTGTCGCATGTGTATTTAATTAGTGAGAGATGGTCCACTGCTCTCATAGCATTTGGACAGTTGATTCGATCGATCTGAGCTGTCCATTAGGAGGGGAACACATTTTGTCAGCTATCATGCAGAGATCACACTGATTTAATGTCCACTCATCAAGTGAGCCCACACGCATGGAAATTCAATTGTTTCTTGAGTGGACCATATTATTTTTTGATACATGGTATAGATGTTTATAGTCTGCACAAGCTAATAAATGGTTCGGCTTTCTAACACCCGCACATCAAACAGTAGTGGGGATGTGGACCCTAGCTGTGACAATGGGTAGTGATTTCTATCAAAACAAGCTTCTGGATTATGACTATATGGGAAATTTTGAACGTCTCATGTTACCTCATTAATGCCCAGCGGGCTCTAGATACCATGTACTGTTATCTCATTGGTGCAACATATGATGCCTGGCAGAAGGAAATGATGCTAGTGCAAATCAGGGTTCATGTGGTAGCCCATCATGGGCTCTACCATGCCCTATCATCACTTTAGTCTTAAGAGTGTGTTTGATTGTTAGAGAAAAATAGGGGAATTCATTTTGATGTTACAAACATAATAAGTGGTGTCAATGCTTGTTGAAACTTATACTTTGGCTAAGATTATTTTCATGATTATGGGTCACTTGTTAATCCAACAAGCATTTTTTTTTAGAGCCTCTTTTTATAGTCGCACTTCCTATGGATTGTTTGGCTCCATTTGTAAGAAAGTAAGACACTAGGTCTGATTGGAACATGAGATTAGGCGGTATGGAATTGCATTTGGTTCCATGAAATTTTATGGTATTTGAAAACAATGGAAAGTATTGGATTAATCCAAGTATCATATCTAGTCCCAACAATAGATAATAGATACTGTAGGATTTCTCATGATTTTAAAGTCCATTGCATCTTTGGCCCCACATAGATGCATGTGTTTTAGTCACGCTATCCCTCCATATGCACCCTTTACGTGTAGGTGACTGGCATCCGTTGTGAAATATAGTCTGTTGATTACAATTCCATGTTCCCCAAGTACAAGCTTCACTTAAGACTGTTTTTCTCAAAAGAAGAATTTGATCCTAAACATAGAATTGGACCACCAAATTAAATACCATGGTATTTCCATACATGCATTCATTGTACAATAATAGTATTAATTCTATTTAATACAATTCCATATCATTTAATCCCATATTCCAAACAGGCTCTCAAAGTATGTGTGCATGCCTTTCGTTCAGGGTAGGTGGTATATAACGACCCTTAGCCATGATTGGTAGCTTACAAACAGTGCTCTGTGCTTAAATTGTGAATGGGATATTTTGGGTGGTCCACTATATGAACTGTTAAAATAATTAAGAAGTGGACCCACGTGATATACTTCTGGTAAAATGCAAAGTTCACATGGATGGGTGACGGCTTTCAAAAGGTGCATCGCGCTTCTTCATCCTTAACATGCCAACTTAAGTTAGCTGCTAGCTTGATAGAAGCATAGATGAAACAATTAAACAACCCAAAACACATACATGTGCCATACATGTGTATGTTTATGTACATATGCATGAATGAGTGAACTGAATGAGATCCTTAAGTGTGTTAGGCAAGATTAGATATGATTGTATCTTAGTATGAAATGATATATAAAATGGGAAATGCTGATGTCCCCACTTTCATAGGATATTAACATCCCCAAAGCTTTTTAATTGGCATACAGGATGGCCAATATTCATCAATGTGTACAGATTATTAATATGAGACAGTCTATTGGCATATGCAAAAGGTTTTTACTTTTCTATGTTTGTACAGATATTTTGAAAGGTAAGGTTTATGTCATCGGGTCTGTTTGGATTTCCAATTATCAAGTGTTATGATTATGATTTACCACTACAAAACTAAATATGGGAATCTTCAGTCAAATGCAAATGCTTTAAGTAGAATTTTGTAATCATTGCAATTTTTCATGACACTATCATGTAAATCTAAAATCCAAACCACTATCTTTGTGTAGATGTGATGATTTTGACACTAAAATAATAAAAAATGTCATTATTAATGTTTTACTACTAATAAACCAAACACCGCGGAAAGTCAAATGTAAATGTTGTAGGACTAGGAGGCTGATAAAGTAACTTTATAATCACTCAACTTTTCTTTTACATTATTGTGATAGCTAGTAATCCAAACAGGCCCTTAGTGTAATTTCTTTACACTTTGGTGGTATCGCCAGCCTTCATCTAAAAAATAAAAAATTAAAGAAAAGTCCTTTTGGACTGTCCACTCATTTATGTCACTATTAAAGACAGGCCATCCTTCACATATGGACATAAATAATAATAACAACTTCACATGATGGCCCATATGATGGTTGGATCTACCTTATTTTTTAGGCATCCAGCTTTCTTGGTGGTACGACCCTTCGGGGCAGGTTGGGTTAACCAAGCGAGCTACTTTGTGGTCCCCACAAGCAAAGTTGTAGAATGAGAGGCCTTTTGGATGCCACCTCTGAAAACGGATTTTCTAGTCCAAACTGACTTTCTTGGTTGATTTTTCAAAAATCAACCTAATTAGTTTTTGGCAACTCAGATTTTCAGTGCCCATTTTGGAATTAAACAGAATTTTTGAAAGTGTATCCAAATGCACAACACAAAAAAGAGGTTTGGCTCATAAAAGCATTTAAATGTCAAATTCTCCTTTTGTGGGTGTGTCCAAACAGACCCTCAGCTTTTTCAACAAACCTCCATGGCACAGTATCTGGCCACTCACTGGTATTGAACCTGAGAATATTTCATATACCAAAAATCAGGGTAGTACACTCATCATGTAAGCACCACATGCATGTTAGATGTAATCCAAGCTTCCACCTTGGATTTGAAAACCTCTCTTTGAGGGGATTTGAAATCCTTAATTTGGATTTAAAAGCCCCAATTACTTTATGGTGCCAAACATAACAGGAGATTTGAAATCCCCTCAAATCTCCTCAAATCCATGGTGCCAAACGACCCCTCAAGTAACACTAAATGTGTATGCCTTTTGTTCAGGTTAGGTGATATCCAAACAAACCTTAGCCATATGATTGGTAGCTTATAAACAGTGTTCCACACTTAAATTGTGCATGGGATATTTTGGGTGGTCCACTGCATGAACTGTTAAAATCACTAAGATGTAGACCCACATGTGAAGATTTCCAGTTGAATGTAAAGTTCACATGGATGTGAGATGGCTTTTGAAGGGTGCATTTTGCTTCTTCATCCTTGTGTTGTGTATCTATACATGCACCATATATGTGTATGCTTATGTTCATATGCATGAATGAGTGAATTGAATGAGAGAGTTAGGTGTGCGTTGGGGAATATTAATAGATATGATGGTAGATCAGGCCGAAATGATACGAAATGGGAAACTTTTATTGGACTTTAACAACTTCTCCAAACGTTTATTAGACTTTAATAACTTCTCCCAAGCTTTTAATTGACATTGTTTTCAAGGCCTAATTAGGTGGTTATTTTTCTTTCAAACAAACATCTTTCAAAATTCATTATCAGCTATTTACCCCCACTTATGATTGCAATTGAAAGAACAAACAACCCCTACATCACCATGCAAATTGGTAATCCAAACAGTCCCTCAGTGTAATTTCCTTTACACTTTGGTTGTACCACCAACCTTCACAAAAAAAAAAAAAAAAAGTCCATTTTGACTGTCTCCTCATTTATGCCACTAATGACAAGCTATGGTGCAAAGAACCCATTTATATTATATAAAATAAGAAGATAAAGTACAAATCTCGTGCGTTGAATCCTTGGCCATGCTTTTATTCCATAGCTCTAAAAACCCAACAAAAGAAATTAGAGAAAAAAATAAAATAGCAAGAGTATGATTGTCTCCTTCCTCTATGAATCTTCTTCAGCATCTGGACCTTCCTCCAAGATGGTCTCCAATCTAGGAACGTTTGATGACTTTTGAGGTGAGATTAGAAGGGCTGGTGCCACTTCATTCCATGGTTGCACACATGCAGTTTCCTTTGCCATGCTTGCAACAGAGAGAGAGAGAGAGAGAGGTGTGAAAGAAAAGATCAGCTATGGGCCTTTAAATAGGTGAAGAAATAAGAGAATGGTGGTTAGCTTAGCTAAGAGCCAACCAATCACGTGACAATAACGTGCAGAAATAGTATAAGGACACACGGTGGAATGTACGGTTGGTTTTATTTTTGTAACGATACAGAAGCGCGTGGGAAATTGCGTGGAGGAGAGAGAATCCAATACAAACTGTCCTTTTTCTCTTGAGAGGATGTACCTTGTTTTCTTTTTTTACTCATCTGGCTGGGCCACATCTAAGAAATCAACGTGTGGCAGATGATTATAGAATCAGTGCACAGTGGGGCCCATCTAACAAGTGGATTGGAGATTATACTCGTGCCATTAATTTCCATGGTGTGGACGACCACGTTTTTTCATGGTTCGGATGTCCCAATTTGGAAACACGTGTCACGTAGGTTTCAATAATACAGAAATACTGTTACATGTATGTTTAGTTAGGGAGATGGTCCACTGCTCTCAGAGCACTTGGACAGTCCATTCGATAGATCTGAACCTTCCATTAAGTGGAGAGCATATTTCATCGGCTACCATGCAGAGATCACACTAATTTGATTATCCAAATCTTCCTTATTTTCTACTGCCATCGTTTTTCCAAGCATTGGATTGGATGGCTACGATGGTTTATCAAAGATGATTGTTTAGAATTATATAAGTAATCCATGATGATCCCTAATAAATAGATGGACCAAATTTTTTATTAGACTTATTTGAGTGAATAATCTTAACCATCCATTAAAGGCCATTGACGAAATGGTAAATATTTCTCGGATCGGTGTAATATTTTCATGGCAACCTATGAAATGCACAATGAACTTAATGAACAGTCTAGATCAATGGATTAAATTGTCTAAATTGTCTAACTTTCAGTGCTCTCAGCACTGGAGCATTTCTCAGTAATTTAAAAGATTGGATATCGGTTCTGCCAAAACAAAGAATCCACGTGGGACGCGGACTGTGTACTGAGAAAGCTAGCTGACAAAGCTAAGGGAGGGGTGGATTCTCAATGGGATCCACCGTGATGTTTGTGTTTTATCCGTACCGTACATCAGTTTTTCCAGATCAGTTTAGGGCATGAACCCAAAATGGAAGCATATCCAAAGCTTAAGTGGACCACACCACAGCAAATAGTAGGGATAATGATATCCACCGTTGAAATCTTCGTAGGGCTCACAGTAATGCCTATGTGTCATCTAACCTGGATGAAGGATGAAGGATGGACAGCTTGGATGGATATCTTGGATAAAAACTATACATTATGGTGGACGTACGGTACATGGCCCTGCATGGACGGATTATTGTCTAAGTGGATTATGTCCTGCCTCAGCCTGGGCATTTTGCCCCTGCAATTAGTGGATTTCTTTGTGCGTTTGAGGGATATGAAAATATTTTATATAAAATTATGGCATGGTAGAAACTGTAAAATACCAGTCTATTCTTTTGAGGAATATTTTATATTTTAAATAAGATCATGGGCGCTTTTTAAAAATATAAAATATGTAATTTCTTAACCACTTACTTTTAATAGGTCGTAGAGTGGTTAAGAAAGAATAAAATATGTAACTTCTTTTTCACAAATGCGGGTGGCTTAGTCAAATTTAATAGGTCGTAGAGTTGTACACGAACCGAGTTAGATCGGTTAACTCGCTCGAGTCAACTCAAAAAAGCTCTATTCAACTTGGTTCGAAGCTAAGTTTAAGTCGAGTCAAGCTGATTTTTGGAGCTTGAAAAAATTTCGAGCCGAGTTTGAGCTTGTTTGAGCTCGAATCAACTCAGATTGAACCTCAACTTAAATTGAACTCGGATCGAATTAGTTCGGTGAGTCGGTTATTTTGATGTTGACGTTGCTCACCAAGTGTTTGATGAACTGGCTGAATGAAGTGGTGTTTCGAGTGCATACATTCTCTGCAAGATCCGCTTGTGGTGAGGAAGAAATGATATGAAACAAATCACTAAAAAAATTACATGATAAACTATGTACCCTTATATTTTAATTTTGATGTTGCCTATTGAATGTTTGATGAAATGCTTGCAAACTGTTGCTGTTGTTTTGCATACTGTGAGAATTGAAGGTGCATTCCATGTGTTTGACAAAATGTCGCCGAGGTTCGAACTTGGCTTGAACTGGCCCGAGCTGTTAACCGAACCAAGTCAACCCGCTAGAGTTACTGACGGAACTGAATCGAGCTAGCTAGTCAGGCTCAAGGACGAAGCCGAGCCGAGTTCAAGCTAGGGTTAGCTACTTGCCGAGCCGAGTCGAGTCATGCCAAGCTCGACTCAGTTCGTGTACAACTCTAAATGGGTGGTGTGTGGTTTTGAAAAATGAGACTTGATGGCTTTAAAACATAATTATGTAGCCCATCTCTAATAGCACATGGCCCAATCAAATTCCGTCACATCGCAGGTATGGTTGGCAATCCTTTTCGCTTTCCGCACCTAACACACATTGAGGAGATAGTCAAATACCCTATAAGGTCCATTATATAGTACTTATAAAATTCACTCTCTCCATTAAGTGAAAATCATCATTTGAACTACACACGACATGTTAACCCAATAAAATATTCATATGGATTACAACAATGAAAATAATGTCAAGTTGCTTTCTAAACCACCAAGTTCACATGGTATAGCCCACTTGAGTAGCTTTTCAAAGGCAGATATTTTTCAAAACCCCCAAGTTCAATGAAAGATATTTCTGAGTGCCACGTGTCAACATCACACTTTTCCAACGTATCATAGACAAGCTGTCTACTTTTATAATTAATCAATTGATAAATGTTCGAATTCAAGGTCGTATGGAAACTTTCACATGCAATGCTTTCTTCTGTCAAATTGTCCCTTATGTGGAACATCCAAACCGTTCAAAAGGTGGCCCACACCATAAAGACCATCAAATGAGAAATTTCGGATTAATTTACTGATTAGGTGGACTATCCTCCTGCATTGAATCATTTGCATGGCGTGGATGCTCAACAGAAAGCGATGCCATCCCTTGATCTGTTGAGCTACATTTAATTACTAAAAAAGTGGACGACTATAACTTTTTTTCTATCATCATGACCTTTCTGATCAGCGGATTGGTTTGATTTTTAGCCAAGAGCACTTAGATAGCCACACCCCACCAGATGGAAGGACTGGATCTTAGACAGTTGCAAGTTTGGCACATGGGGTGGAAAAATCGACCACAACCATTATGGGCCCAGATAGGGGTGTACATCGAGTCGAACCGAGTCGATCGAGCCTCCCACTAGCTGACCTCAGATCGAACTCATCGGCTTAGTCCTCGAGCCGAGCTGGCCAGCTCAGCTCGGTTCAGTCAGCAGCTCGGATCAGTTCAAGACAAGATCGAGCTGAGTTCGCCTGTGTAGCATTTCCACAAACACCTGAACTGCACCTTCAAAATCTCACTGTATGGGAAACAACAACAATAGTTTTCAAAGTATTTTTATCAAACACCTTCTAAGCAATATAAAAACCGAGAAAAAAGAGTATTTATTTCATGTACATAATTTTCTTGCCACCCGCCACACTTTGTTGAGTAATTTCATCAAACACTTGGTGAGCAACATCAATATCTAAGTAATCGAGTCACCGAACTGGTTTGATCCGAGTTCAATTCAAGCTGGATTCGATCCGAGTCGAGTCGAGCCGGGCCAGCTCAAACTCGGTTCGAACTCATTTTCGAGCTAAAAAAATCAGCTCGAACTCAGCTTCGAACTAGGTCGAATCGAGCTTTTTCGAGTCGAGTCGAGCGAGCTAACCAAGCTATCTCGGTTCGTGTACACCCCTGGACCCAGAGTCCAAATATCCATCTATGGTTTGATCAATCTGAACCATTGATCATATAACGCTGCCTAATAGAAGCCTTACACTACTTATTAGTCTTGCATATGGCATACATATGTAAAAATCTGCACCGTTGAAAAAAAAATTATTATTATTATTATGCAGTAGAAAATTGTGTTGCTAGTGCTCTAAACGTGTGGGCCATGGTCTGTCCAAGCCTAGTCATAGCTGGTGACAGGCAAAAACAAACAGGCCCGAGCCAGTCATTGATGATTGTTCATGGCCCAAGCCCAGGTGGGCCACAACTTTTTGCAAGATCTGGGTTGTTCATTAGGTGTGGCCCATCATGCATGATACATGACAAAAATGCACTTGAAACCCTAAACAGGCTGGACCCATCCATACTTGCAACCTTCTGGACAACCCATGCATGTGCTTCAGTACACCTATATGTTAGCTATCTAAGTGGGGCGGAAATGGGCTGAGATGGTCAGGCCCAGTACCAATCTAGCCCACTTTGGAAAGGATTTAGCCTGGGCCCAGTTAGAGCTGATATGGGCTTGGTCTCTGGGCCTTAGTTGTAGACTGGAGTTGGATTAGCAAGGGACGTTCATCACCCAATAATTTTTACCTTGCAAATGTTGTGGATGATCCGGACCGTTCATCTAGTGAGTCATTTCCATGATTGACCGTGGTTGTAAACAAACGTAACAGTCGATCGTAACCATTCGGCTGGGATAACAAAGGATTGAATGGCTGGCGAGGAGCATCCATTGATGGGTTTCAAACAAGGGCCATAAATGAATGGCATGACACGTGATTCATAAGCGGGTCGGGTCAATTGGCCCGACCCGCGGGCAACTCCACCTATCGGCACCCCTAAATGGGCCCGGTCTCGCACGTGTGCTACAATGTATAGTTCGACTCGGATTCGGTAGTGATCCCTCGAGTCTGAGTAGGTCCGTGTTGGAAAAGCTCTATGGCCCCACCATGACGTATGTGTTTTATCCACGCCCTCCATCTATTATTCCCGTGCATTTTACGGTAAGATCCCGAAAATGAGTCTGATCCAAATCTCAAGTGGACCACACCATAGGAAACATTGGTGATTGAATGCCCACCGTTAAAAACTTCTCAGCAGCCACAAAAGTTTTAGATCAAGCTGATATTTGTGTTTTCCTTTCATCCACGTCAGTGCGACCTAATCAATATGCTGGATGGAAAGGAAAATAAACAAGTGGACCGTAGAAAGTTTTTAACAGTGAGTGTTCAATTAATTACCACTGTTTCCTGTGGTATGGTCCACCTAAGGTTGGTGGTTTTTTTGTTTTTTACACACACGCCGTAGTGGAATTTCACCACCTATGGGTACTCGAACCCTTGACCCGGTGTTGAAGCTCCTGAGAGTCTACCACCCGTGTAAGAGCAAGGACCCTTGAACAAGTTGAGCTTGACACAGCTCAAGTCGACTTGGCCACTAGTTGACCCTAGCTTGAACTTGGCTTAGCTCGGTCCTTGAGCTTGATCAGCCAGTTCAGCTCAATTCAATTAGCAGATCTAGTCGGTTCCAACTAAGATCGAGCAAATGCGGTATTTTCTCAACACAGAGTGCACCTTCAATTTTTCATGGTACGTAAAACACAGCAACAGTATATAGTTTATAGGTATTTCACCAAACACTCAATAAACAATATCAAAATTAAGATACAAGAGTATTTGTTTCATATCCATACTTTCTTCACTACTAGCCGACACTTAGTTGAGTCATTTCATCAAACATTGGGTGAGCAACATCAATATCAAAATAATTGAGTCACCGAACTGGTATGATCTGAGTTCAATTTGAGTTGGGGTTCAATCGGAGTTGAGTCAAGCTCAAGCAAGCTTGAATTCAGTTCAAAAATTTTTCCACGCTAAAAAAACAACTCGACTTGGTTTGACTCGACTCGCTCAAACCGAGTCGAATCCAACTCTTTCGAATAGAGTCGAGCAAACTACTAAGAGATTCCTCACCACCGAATCGGAGTCCCGTATAGCTGAACAAATGAATAAAACAGAACACACGTGTGTCACGTGTTTAGAAAAAGAGCGTAACGATTCGGGTCAAATAAAATGACACGCTTGTGCCATGTTGTGGGAGATAAAAGCAGGTTGGTAAAAAGATAGACACGTTGGAGTCCTTGTAAAGTGTTACATAGCCCATTTCATTAGTGGACATGCCATTTTCACGGTGGCCCACCTAAAAGAACGGCTAGATCTCACACGTGTGTCCACATGAAATCTTCCATTGACCATTTGCATCCTAGTATTCATCCCTTACTCTTTCTTTCTTTTTCACATTTTTAATATGTATGTGTGGCCCACCTGATTAGTAAAGCAACCTAGACCACACCGCACGAAACAGTCTGACTGAATCCTCACCATTAAAAAAACTTCATGAATTCCACCCAAATTTTTATTTGCCATCCAACTGTTGATAAGTTCACAAGCACCTAAATGAAGAGACCACAGAAATATCATCTTGATCCAAAGCTTTTGTGGCCCACTAGAAGTTTTTAATAGTCAATCACCATTGTTTCCTGTACTATTCTCCATCTGGTATTTGGAACTGTTTCATTTTTTTTTAGATCATACCCTACAATGAGCTTACAATAAAGATGGACGGCCTGGATGTAGTCGCATATATCACAGTGGGCCCCACTTTGATGTGATGTGTACGTGAAATCAATTCTAACATTAAATGTCATACCAAAAGTTATGCCTCAAGACAAAAACTGGCCCATCATGGATTCAGGTGGGCCAAATCAAGGGAAACAGTTTGAAGGTAGGAATTGTCATGTTCGTGTGGTTCACCTGAATCACTGATTAGTATGATATTTGAGCCCTAGGTCTAACATGAGATGATCAAATTGATGGACGGAGTGGATTTCTCATACACATCATGGTAAGGCCCATTTTGACATCATACCTCCAGAACCTTTGATTTCTAAATGGATCCAAGATCGGACCCGTGCCCATTAACCAGCCACACAGTATAGTTTTGGAAAGGAATCAGGCACGATCTCGCACACGTGATATACATGTGATTTAGAGTAAGGTCGTGGGTGCGCCACGTTTCGTGCGAAAACGAATGGTCTGGAAAAAGATGACACGACCCTTCTCCAACAGGCAACATGTGCGTTTGGTACTTGGTGTGGCCCACCTTAGAAGTGTACTGAGTTACTCAGTACGCTCTTATCGTACTGAGTAAACTCAGTTGGGCCCACCTTCAATTTATGGGGCTTATCCAGGCCGTCAATCAGTTTTGCAGCTCATTTAAGGGGTTGATCCCAAAATTGAAGCATATCGAAAGCTCAAGTGGATCATACCACAGGAAATAGTGGGAATGATGATTTCCACCGTTGAAACCTTTGTAGGCCTTGTAGTGATGTTGATTTGTCATCCAACCTGTTCATAAGATTATAAAGACATGGATGAAGGGAAAACACAAATATAAGGTTGATCTAAAACTTATGTGGCCCCCATGAATTTTTCAAGTGTATACGTTCAATTTACACTGTTTCCTGTTGTGTGGTCCATTCAATCATTTGATATACTTTATTTTTAGGCTAAAGATCTAAAATTATCTGATAAAGTGGATGGACGGAGTGGATACAATAGATGAATGAAGGTGAAACTCACAGAGTTTATTCAGTACGCTAAGCGTACTGAGTTACTCTGTACGCAATCCGCTTCCGATTTTTCTGGGCGCAGGTTCGGTGGATCCCCGGATCCATCTAGGTTGGTGAATCCCTGAATGTGGGTCCCACCTTGATTTATATACGTTACATCCACATGGTCCATCCGTTTTGAAATCTCATTATAGGGTATGATACTAAAAACGAAGAAGATCCAATTCTCAGGTGGAACACACCACAGAAACAGTGGTGATTGAATAATCACCATTATAAACTTCTGAGTCCACCGGAATGCTTATTTATCATCCAACCTATTGATAAGGTCACAAAGACCTGGATGAATTTACCACACAAATATTAGCTTCATAAAAATAAAATAAAATAAAATAAAATTTGTTGTGGATCACAAGAACTTTTTAATGATCAATTACCACTTTTTCCTGTGGTGTGGTCCACCTGAAATTTGGATCTGCTTCATATATGGGAGGACACCCTAAAATTATATGTTAAAACTTATGGACGGCCTGGATGTTAGGTAAATACATCAAGGTGGCCCCCACAATCAGGGATCCACCCACCTCCATGGATCCGGGTATTCACCGAAGCTGCACCCGATTTTTCTCGAGATAGTGTTGGTTACTGGTGGGACCCACCTAACGAGTAGATGGTGTGGTACGTTTGCCGTGAATCCTATTGCAAATCTCTCACGCAAATCTTCGAAGATATTCACGCTTTTCTCGAGCCTGTTTTCAGGGATACCCCAGATCCACCGAGGTCGGTGGATCCCTGACTTTGGGGCCACTGTGATGTATTTTAATTACATCCATGCCGTCAATCCATTTTTACAGATCATTTTAGGGTAAGATCCCAAAAATAAATCATATCTAAATCTCAAGTGGAATACACGACAAGAAACAGTGGTTTTTTACCATTAAAAACTTATTGTGGGCCATAAAAGTTTTTAGTCAAGATGATATTTGTGTCATACCTTCAAGAAAGTCCCTGTGACCTTATCAACAGCTTCGATGGTAAATAAATAGCAAATAAACATTCTGGCTTCCCCCATGAATTTTTTAATGATGGGTATTCAATTACCATTGTTTCCAATGGCGTGGTCCAAATAAGATTTTGATCTACTTCATTATTAGTACTATTCCATAAAATGATATTTCAAAATGGATGGACGGTGTGGATGTAATCCACATACATCACGGTGGGCCATAGTCAGGGATCCACCGAAGCCGTGCCCTGTCTTCAGTTATTCAGATCGTTGAGATAAAAGGGATTAAAGGATAGGATTTACCGATTTAAGAGATATTTTGGGATTTATTTCGTGCACGGTTTCACTGGCAGATGAACCAACACGCTCCGGATCACTAGGCCAAGTTCCCGTAGCCGGAAGTTAAGTGGGGCCCACCATGATGTTTGTGAGAAATCCACTCCGTCCATCCGTTTTTCCAGATCATGTTACACAATCCTCAACAAAAAGGCAGATCCAAACTTAAGTGGGCCACATGACAGGGAATAGTAGAGATCGTACGCCCACCGTTGAAAGAATCTCTGGACCACAGAAGTTTTGAATCAGTTTAATATTTGTGCTTTCTTTCTGTTCATCCCAGTGGAAATGACATTTTGAACGGTTTGGATGGAAGATAAAAATCATGATGGACGGGGTTGATTTCTCACAAACATTTCTGTGGGCCCCACGTAGCTTCCGATACAGGAACTTCGTGCTGGCGAGGGATCGCCGAATGATTGGGCCCACATTATCGATCGTAGAGAGAGACATCCAAGGGTCAGGATTCTTCCATTATGAATCGCCAATTGATTGGGCCCACATGTGCAGTGACTATAAATACGCATGCACACTGCGGTCCACATTTTTTGCATCTATAACAAATATCCATTAATCAGGGAATAGGATTAATGCAATTGATCTGAATTTAGTAGTACGCACCGTTAATTTTCTGGCCCGTAATTTTGACGGTTTGGATTTAGGAACGTATGCCCCCACAGAGACGATCTGTGTGCATGCGTATGGATTGTCACACGGTCACCGTGTATTTTTTCGCTGAGTTTCAATGCAGTATACTGTATAGTGGGGATACGTCGCGCTAACTTACGTGGGAGAAACGACATAACCTACATGAAATCCACGCCGTCCATTACGTACATCAAACCTTGCTGGGTGTTGATCCAGAAACACATGATGGTGGGCCAGTCCGAAAGTTTATGCCCAAACTATCTAAATCCACGTGGTATGGCTCACCTAAGTTGTAGAATAATGTAATTTTTGGGTAATTCTTTCATCCTAATAAGGTACATCATGTGAATGGATTGGATTGCAGATTAACACCAAGGTAGGTCCTTAAAAGAACTAACGGTAGGCATTCCATCGTAACTGTTATCCAGTGGTCTGGCCTACCTAAGTTTTGGAGGATCATGAATTTTTTATTCTATGGTTAAAATGAGTCAACTTACCTTATGGACGGTGTAGATTATCTGAAATTTTGATCCACGTGGCTATCGGTTTGAGAAAGTAACCCGATAGGTACCTATCCTAGTTACCCTAGTGCGCCCAATACGAAGCAGAAGCTCAAAGCGAGAGATTGTACACTACCGTTCGGTTTTCTGTTTCTACACGTGGGGCCCACTATTTAATGATCGGGACGGTTAATCTTCTCGGCCCGTATTTAAATGGTCAATGACGAAAATTTTCCAGGTGAGAATCTAATGTAGAGCGGTTCGCGGACAGTTTCATGGCTAAGATGGATGAGAAAAGGTCAGGTCGATGACAGAAGTGATCCGTACCATCGGACCTTAGATCGGGTGTATTTCACAATCTGGAATGAGTTACCTGACATTAAATATATGATTTTGGAGTAAAATGAGCTACTTTAGCCAACCAACCCAGTTACGCCGGGTTGTGACACCTGAAATTGTAAAAATCCGTAGATCTACATTCGATTCCGTATTTTAATTTCGTTTTTACTATAAATAGTAAGTTTTAATTTGATTATAACTCTTCATTAGTTTTGTGAAGCCAAATAGTACACTTGTAGGCATCACGACCTCTATAAATAGGTTAGTTTTAATTATAGTTTAATTCTGATTAATCCGTATTTAAAGTAAACTCGTTTTTATGTGTTTATTAATCAATTTTAAATTTATTAGAATTTATTTTTATTTTATAATTTCTTTCCTCGACCTCAGCCAAAAAAATGCAACAGTTGCAATTCAATCAAGAAAGGCCAAATATCTACGGTTAGGATATACTAATCTGACGGACAATCTGCACTTATTCCCATCGAATGCACGTTTCGAATCACGTGATCCGCGGGCCCCACTTACTTCAAAGGAAAGCATAAACGTACGGTACAATATCTCGGCCCGAGCATCATATCATATTCCTCCTCGCTTTGTCACGCATCATTTCATACGATGGTGGAGTACGAATATCCGTACACATTCAAATAATAAATAATCTTATAGAATTTAAAATATATCTAAACCGTCTAAATTGTGCGGGCTAATTAATTATTTTGATCATAATGAATTTATTTCGTTTTGTACAATACCAAATATATATCAATTTAGAAAATATGAATGGTTAAAATAGTAAATATCCATAAGACATTGGAATTTTCACATACATATGATATTTTAAAGATTCAGAGTATAGACGGTTCACAAGCATAACGTTTGCGTGTGCATAGGTTCATATACTCCACTAGAGTATTCTGGGGAGAAGATCATTGTCGAACACGTCTCCATCTTCAAGGAAATGGGGAAAGCCCGTTTTCTGTCAAGGCTGCCAATGCACAGAAGCTCAATGAAATTCCGGTCGTCGATATATCCATGCCAAATGATTATGATGATCAAAACCGTTGATTTTTTATTATACCATATGGATAGTTTAAAAACAAAAAATGAAATTATTATATGAAAATAATATTTATAATTTCTAGTAGTTCTTTTTTTAGAATCTAATCCGTTGAGGACACCTTTTATTTTTCGTATACGTTTTCTGATGGCTACAGAAGTAAAATCCATTTTTCTTTTGTCTTTGGCATTTCATGATGCTACCCCACTAAAACAACAGTCCAGATTACATGAACTATTGCCACGTATACCACTACAGGTCACTTCATCGAACGTATACGCACAGACTTGCATAGTAGCATCTTTTTCCCTCATTAATGGGATGACTGAAAAGTCCATCTTCTTTGTGAAGTCTGCTAGAATACATTCCGACGTATTGAAATATGATACGTCGGGAGTTTAGTTTCTGAATTTGGGTCATCTTCCAATGATCTACACTGTTTATATGATTATTCACACATCATTAATTGAAAATTACAAATAAAAATTAAATATTTATAATCTATTACGTTTAGTAACTTTTGTTCTTTAATTTTTAATATTGACAGTCATAATAATATTTCCATAATAAAGTACTGAATAATTAAAAATATATAAATTTTGATTTATACTCCATCCAATAACATCTGTATAATATAAACGGTTTGGATCACTGACAAAATCCAAATACTAATACGTAGAGTACCGACGTATAGTTATTGAAATACGTTGAGATGTACTGTAACGAACCTCCGTCTTTATATCTAAAAGCAACATAGAGCGAGTTAAAACTCGACACGTTGCTGGTTGGTTGAGAACAGTACACATTTTCCAGATCCTTCACTACCGCACGGAAAAAGTAGATGGTTTGGTCGGTACGGTGGGTCCCACCATTTCTGGAGCATTTCATCGGTCAGATCAATCAGCTGCGATTGCACGGAGAAGCTTTTATATTGTGTACGGCTGCAACATTTACAAGACCATTGCAACTCATCTGCTGTGTACGTGGCATGCATGTACATCATCCCAACCGTTCAACCATTGATCTGCTGACCAATGCGCTTTTAGCTGTCCATTTGTTAGCCAACAACTCAACGGTTGATATTGTTCAGTCATTGTCATCTTTAGCACAAATGCTTGAGACATGAGGACAAGGTGGGCTTAAAATAAGAGCTGCATTATGAGATTCCATAGGTAATTACTGCATTGTTTTCAAGTATTGATTTGGCTGTTACTCTTTTCAACACCCGAGGATGCTGCTAAATATTTGTGGGGCCCACTGTATTGTATGTGGATTATCCACACCGTCCATCCATTATGCTAATTGAATTTAGGACATGATACAAAAAAGAGCTAGATTTAAATTTCAAGTGGACCACATCACAGGAAAAAGGTAATCAAACACCCACTATCAAAAACTTTATGAGGCCACTGTTTACTTTGGTGTGGAAAATGTTGGATCTGCCTTACTTTTCAGATCATAATTGAGAATGTCATGATAAAGCAGATGGACGATGCGGATATGTCATATACATCATAGTGGGGCCCAAAAATTTAAGTTAATCCTTTTGGACTGTTTTCCAAGAAGAATTACCTACCTATTTCCAAACCGGGTGAATTTGTAATAAGCTTAATATTTACATGGCATTTATAATGAATTTGAAAAATCAAACAGGCCCTGGCAGTTTGTTGGCAGCTTTCAAACTGGAAACTAAATTAAATGGTCCACCTTGCAGATCCAAATGGTTAAAATTTCTGACCAAGGTAATTTTCAGCTTGTTCCACGATTTTAATGGTCTGGATGGCTATACATGTGTGGCATGCTATGCTCGATGAGATGCCAATGTCTAATAGATGGATTCCTAGTTTTAGATAATGCTATCCTATGAAAAATGACTAAATGCAACTATTTCTTTTCCACCAACTTGTCACTAATGTATCCAAAAAAAAAAAAAAGTGGGCCACACACCATGATGATCGCCTAGTGAAGAAATCTTGACAATTTATTCATCATGTAGGCTCTTTTATGACAACATCGACTTAAAATTAGGTAGATAGGAGATTTCAAGACCTACCCCCATCGTAACCTAGCCAGAGACTATAGTCTTGTTCAGAGCTTTGCATGGCCCACCATAATTTATTATTTCATTCATGGTGTCCATCTCATGATCTAAAAAAAGAGGTATATGGGAGACTCAAGTGGACCACATCATACGAAGTAGTACTGGGGATTAAATTCCTATCATTGAAAACTTTTAAAGATTTAGAAGTTTTGGGTAAGCTGATATTTATGTTTCCCCTTTTAGGTAATCGATCGCTTAGTCGTACCGAGTAAACTCTAGGTAACTTTATGAATAAGTTGGATGGTAAATAAATATCACAGTAGGCCTTAGTAAGTTTTCAATTCTAATGGTTCAATCCTCATTACTTAATGTGGTGTAGCTTATTTAAGTCTTTGATCCGCTTCAATTTTGAATTGATATATTAAAATCAAAATAAATAACTAGCATGGATAATATATATGCATAGTAATGAAATCCATAAAAGTTATCAAAAAAATTTTCATTCTTTTTATCTCTAAGTATATCATATATTTTATCTTAATAAATTAAGAAAATAAAAAACAAACAGAAATCTAAGTCTAATTTCAAAACAAAAGTCTATGAAAGAGATTGATGAGGTGGACTAGCTCGTAGCTCACATATATTTCCAAAAGGGTGGCGACCCATCCATTGTACACCTAATAGGCCCCTGCTCAGAAACATGTCATCGCCTTCGAAAATCATGTAGATGTGACAATCATAACCAATAATCCTCCATTTGAATTAGGATTCAAGACAGTTGATAATGACATTTTTAGCTGTCCATTGGATATCCATGAATTAAAAGATTATGACTGGCCACAGTGGGCCCAAAAATTAGTAGGGCCCTCATTTTCCACACATGAATGTCACAGGTACAGTGAATGGATCTTGTTTCCGATGTGGTGTGATAGGATTGAAAAGGGTGCTAGCTGTGGGACGCATGCATGTGGTGGCATAAGTTTACATGGTTCAAAAACCATAAGGTGGAACCACCTTGAACAATGGTCCAAAAAACTCAAAAACTAGACTAGATGCCCAGCTGGGTTGGGTTAACCTAAAAAAACCCACGTGGAAAGTAGGTGGGCCACATGAGTGCAAAAGGTGTACGGATTAGGCAAAACTGACCACTGCATTCAATGGTCATGTTTGGTTTAATGAACCCATCCATCCTTCTCACACTCAAGTGGTCCACTTAATAAAATAGACCAACTTTATGGTTGTCATGATATTTATTTGGAAGGGCTCATATCTTACATAAGGGTGCCACAAATTCTCCTCTTAATCTAGCCTGGTGGGCCCCACATGAAAGATATGAAATCAGTCTTACTATGGAAGAAAAAGAAAGGATAAATTGGAAAATAAGTCATCTAAGTCACCATTTTGTATTTCTTTGTAGGTATATTTTTTTATTAGCATGAGAGGTTATTGGTAATGGAATTAAAGAGGGGTGGTTTTGGTTAAATCAGCCTTAAATCTGAATTTGAAGGTCGAGAACTTATTTGATAACTGTCTGAAAAAAGTGCCCAAGTTTGGAAATAAAGTATGGTACCTGAAGTAACCCATTTTGTTAACAAATGTCTGAAATATTTGAAGTATGTTCCTTTGACATATGCGACTGTGGGGCCCACTATGATGTATGTGCCTTATATACACATTGTCCATCCATTTTGAAAACTCATTTTAGGTTATATCTCAAAAATGAAGAAGATTCAAATCTTAGGTAGACCATAATACTGAAAACAGTGGTAATAGATTATTAAAAATTTATGAGCCACAAAAGTTTTGGATCAAGCTTATATTTGTGTGGTCTCTTCATCCAAGTCTTTGTGACCTTATCAACGGGTTGGATGGCAAATAGACATTCTAGTGGCCCCCTTTAAGTTATTAATGGTAGGGATTCAATCACGATTGAAACAGTGGGAATCGATTGCCTACATTTGAAAACTTCTTGGCCCCACAAAAGGCTCTAATTAAACTTATATTTGTGTTTTCCCTTTGTCCAGATCTTTGTGACCTAGTTAACAGGTTGGCTGGTAAATAAACATTACAGTGGGCCGTAGAATGTTTGGATTTGCACGAAAATGATCGCACAAAATGGATGGACGATTTTGATACAACACATACGTCATTGTAGGGCCCACATAATTTGGTGATGTCATGCCCCGAACTCGGAAACTGGGCTCACAAAATTCTCGATCGCCGAATCCGGCGCCGACAACCTCCGTAGTACCCCATTCTCGGCTCCCGACACTCATACACCATGTTCCGATCCTGGGATGCTACAAGGAGGATTTCTAATCATCAATTTGATTTGTAATGAGCATAACCAAAAGCATAACCCACGAATAATAACCACAAGAACACTATCACAAAATCCACTATGATCAAAAACTTTAAGTACAATGTGTCTGAAGGAAAATACAATGTAACAAAAACTCTAGAAGCTCGGCTGCACACTCCAACTGCGGCGAGACTACGGCTGCGTCCTGGCGTCACCTGCACGCATTAATCATGCATAAGCTTATAAAAGCTTAGAGGGTGGTGTAAGTGTGTGCGCAATACGAGCATGCTCAGAATGCAAGGTCAGAGTAATGCGGAATCGTGCTGATGAGTACATGAATGCAATCAGCCATATCAAGGCTATGCAGTGCAAGATATGAATGTTATCGGTCATGTCAAGACCATGCGATGCAAGATGCATCTCAAGCATGTCAATCATCATCATATATTAGTACAGTTCTCAGTTTGGATAATCACCGGGGTTTAGTACACTTCAAATGGCACTGCCGCTTTCCTAGCCGCACAGTCCAAGTGAGCGTAAGAAATCTCACTATCCGCCTGACCAATAGTCTGTCAATACCTATCCGGCATGTCAATAGCGGATCCATTCACGAGCTGGTCAAACTCAGCCTAGTATTGCCCCCTACCCTCGGGCGAGTAAGGCCACACCCCTTTCCAACCGACCACGACACAGTGGGAGACGCAGCTTCCTGGTATTCAGCCCTCGTGCGCTCATATATCTACTCGGTCTCGACGTTGAAGTCATCATCTGGTACCATTAGGTTTAGGAATTTTCACCCAGGGACATCTATGACGCCCCGATGCTACACAAATGCAAGTAAATGAATCAAACTACTAGTCATGCAACAGTCTTGCGCGTACCACATGCTCTTGTAGGGAAACCCCGCCTACCAGGGAGCCCATAAACAATCTACCCGATGGCATATACTATGATCAGTCAGTCCTCATATCAAGCATACATATGATGCATATGATCATGAATCATGGACCTATACATGTCATAGGGTGACGGGCTTGTGCATAACGGATATGGGCCTAGACGGCCTACTCACTACAAGTATGGGCCCATCGGTGGGCCTTAGGGAGAGTGACAATGCGGACATTTAACCAACATTATCCTTACAATGTGGGTGTCAAACCATCATTGCTCCCAAGGCATAGCCCACTATAATAGTCAACACATAAATCATGGTAGAATCACGTTATAATGGGCCTCATGTACATCCCATTGGGCCTCGACCCATGGGCCTCCAATACATCAAATGGGCCTCAAAACATGGACTCATATATCTCAAGTGGGCCTTAGTGGGCGGGCCACAAATACATCAAGCTGGGCCTAATCACATGAGCCTTGCATACGTCACAATGGGCCTCATAATATGGGCCTTATACAAATTAAGGTGGGCCTCAACAATGGGCCTTGTATGTATCAAGGTGGGCCTCAACGGACGGCCCACAAACACACCAAGATGGCCTTCCTTAAAATAACCTCCAAAATGGTTGGACGGTTTGGATGAAACATATGCATCATGGTAGGTCCCATAGGGATGGAAGGCATAGATAAATCACATACTTCATGGTGGAGGTCCACACTGATGAAAGGTGTGGACACAATTCATACATAAGTGGGTCCCAAGTAGGACCCAACATAATGTTTATTTCCCACCCAACCTGGGACCCACCGAAATGTTTATTTTCCACCCAATCTGTTGATAGGGTCATGCAGGCCTGGGGGGCCACCATAATATTTATTTGCACCCAACCTGTTTATAAGGTCACGTGGACTTGGGGGCCCACTGTACTATTTATTTACATCCAATCTGTTCGTAAGGTCACGTGGACCTGGGCCCACCGTGATATGTATTTGCCATCCAACATATACATGGGGCCCACCGTGATATGTATTTGCCATCCAAACTGTTCATAAGATCACGTGGACCCGGATGAAGAGGAGCAACAAATTTTATATCTGATCCAAAACTTTGGCAAACCCAAAAAAAAAAGTTTCAAGGGCAGACTTTCAATCCTACTGTTTCCAATGGTGTAGACCACCTGAGCCTCCGATGAGGCTGATTTTTGGGGTGGGGCTCACAGTGAAAGGGGCCCACCCAATGGATGGTGTGGATTGCCAATACACATCACAATGGGGCCCACAACTGGGGCCGTGGGACCCAGCCCATCTGCCCGTCCGCTGCCTGCGCGCGTTTTAACAGCAGCAGCGTCAGCTGCTGCACCTATTTTTTTTTCTGCTGTTTTTGGTAGGTGGGGCCTGCCTCAGACAAATCCGACCCAACCATTGGATTCCATGGCTCAGGACAGATCCATCAAGCCCAATATGTAGCGTGTTTCGGCGGATAAAAGCATCAAGGCGGGTTTTAACGGTTAACCCCACTATTTCTTATGGTGTGGCCCGCTTGATTATCGGATTGACTCCATTTTCTGGCTCAACGCCTAAAATAGGCTGAGCAACGGGATAGACGGCGTGGATTATATACATACGTCGAGGTGGAGCCTGCATAAGTGGCCCACCCCAAAAAGGCTAAAACCCCCTTTTTTGTTAGCCGTTAGTACACACCCATGTCTGTACACACACTCCATGTTAGTCCACACACTCCATGTTGGCCACCCATACGTCCAGCGACGCTGGACAGCGTGGGTGATCACAGGGATCTTGGTGGGTCCCACATGTACGTGGCCCACCATGCATATATATACACACTAATATAATATAAATATATTACATATGTTTGTCTTAGAGATGGGATCTCCCTAAAATGTGGTGGGCCACTCCGTCTAATGGATGGAGCAAATTTTACATAATTCAGTGGGGCCCACTACGTTCTAGGGAGGAGAAAAGGAGAGAGAGAGAGATACACGGTGAGATAGAGGGACCCCGCCACTATGGGCCCCTCATATGGTTAAATCACATACATCAAAATGGGTCCCACCGACAAGTGGGCCCTAAGATAAGAAATAACGGTGGATCACTCACCTATCTTCCTTCTTCTTGGTCCCTTAGCCTCCTTAGCTCCTTGCCTTCTCTTTAGATGGAGGTTGATGGGGGTTTTGATGGTGAGGATGGGAGATGAGAGGGTGGGTCACACTAGTGGTTTGGGAGAGAGGAAGCTTGGACATGTGAAACTTGTTGCTTGGGAGAGGTTTTTGAGAAATGAGGAAGAGAGAGAAGTGATGGGTGAAAAGGATGGGTGAGGTGTGATAAGAGGTATGATTGTGGTTGAAAATGGGGAAAAAGAGGAATGATGAGGGGAGAGAGAGAGTTGACTTTTGAAAAGGTAGGGATGGGTTGTTGTACTTGGGTAGGTGTGTACTTGACATTGATTGATTGATTGATGGGACATGTTGTAGAGATTCCCTCGTTATTCGCAACGCGCGGCGTTTCTTCGAAATGAACGCTGGCCCACATCTCCTGGCCTGGGCATCGGTTCGGCGTGCGAGTCACGACATTGAAACTGCGATGACGACGCGATCGCTAAGGTACAAGATTTGAATCGAGCCGACTTCGGTATGCTAGACTTGGCTTAGGATTACGCGCAAACGTCGGATACGGGTCGAGGATTGCCGAAATTCGATCGAGAGGACCACGGAAGTCAACGGAACTGTACAGACTAGGATACGGGTCTTACAGGTGACGTTGTGATACACCATGCAATCTACTTCTACTACCGGCAACATCTGTAATTTCTGCTAAAGCCTTCCCTAGAAACTTCCTGTGCACTGGGATACTAGGAGGGGCCCACCATGATGTTTGTGGGAAATTCATCTCGTCCACTCATTTTGCAAGCTCCTTTTCGGAGAAGAAATAAAAAATGAGGCAGATCCAAAACTCGGCCACGCTATAGGAAACAAATGGGAATTGGTCGCGAAAAGGTTGAAAAGTTCTTAGGGCCACATAAGGCTATGAACATGGTGATATTTGTGTTTTCCCTTCATCCATGTGATGTGACCTTATGAAGAGGTTACATGGAAAATAAACCTTACAGTAGACCCTACAAAGGTTTCAAAAGTAATCCTTCAATTCTTATTGCTTTCTGTTGTGTGGCCTGCTTGAGCTTTGGATGTGCCACATTTTTTGGGCTCATGCTCTAGAATGATTTGAAAAGTTGATGGATGGTGTAGATCTAACACATAAATTATGTTTGGGCCTAGAGAAGTTTTACAAGTTAGTGTAGTATGTAATCTATTCAGAAGTGAAAAAAACTTATTGGCAATCTGCCTAAGGGTAAATTTGAAAGCAATTTTTTTAAAAGATTCACTAAGTACATCCCGTATTCACCATTAAGCCAAACCTCTTCTATCAACAAAAAAATATCTAGAAAAATCATGGAGCGCTTTATAGGTTCCATGTTAACAAACTTCACTTAATGCGAAACGATTTTAGGATTATATAATCTGTGATCCTTTTAAGTATTAACAAACATGCCCTAAAGAAAACATTTTTTCCAAGTGTTTAATCATTTTTTGACGTAGGGATGAACGTGATGAGGTCGATCACCGTCTTCCTCAAGAGGATAACTACTCCGAATCCACGAAACTTCTCTGGACTCGTCACAGAGACTTCTCGAATCCACAAGAAAAGAAAGCAGAAAATAGAAATAAATTCTAATAAATTCAAAATTGATTAATTAATTAATAAAAATGAGTTTACAACCCTTTAAATAGGGGTACCAAGTAATGGAAAAGAAATCATAATCAAACTACAACTAAAACTACTAGAATCCGCGAATTACTATAAATAGTAAACTTACTATTTATAGACGGCTGTGATGTCTACTAGTGCGCAAGGTTTTCGGCCAAAAATAGTAAGTGTCCTATTTGGCTTCACCAAACCGTTCTCCTAATTATTCTAAGCTCTTTTCACGTTGGGCGCAACTCCTAAAGCCCGATAGATGAAGACTTATAATCAAACTAAAACTTACTATTTATAGTAAAAATGAAATTAAAACAGGGAAACGACAGTCGATCCAGGGGTTTTTCGCAATTCCGGACTGCGCAACCCGGCATAGCTCGTTCTACCCTAAAATCATATATTTTACGACCGATAACTCATTCTGGATTGTGAGATACGCCTGATCTAAGGTCCGACGGCTTGGATCACTTCTGTCGTCGATCGGGCCTTTTCTGATCCATCTTGGCCATGAAACTGTCCGCAACCCGCTCTACATCATTTTTCCAAAATTTTAGATATTAAAAAGAAATGGCATAGGACTTGTTTGATACGCAGAATTACATGGAATTGAATTACATTTGGTGGGTTATAAATTCTATCACGCATTAGGAAACAATGGAATTAATTGAATTAATTTGGGTATCATACGATCCAATCCCACCAATAGATACAGTGGAATTTTTAGTGGATTTCGAAATCTATTATATGTGTGAGCCTGTTGATGCATGTGTTTTATCCACGCTTTTCATCCATATGTGCCCTTTATACGTGACAATCAAATTATACATACATATAGGTAATTGACATCAGTTGTGAAATCTAATCCGTTAATTACAATTTCATCATCTACCAAACTCATATTTCACTTGCTACAATCGTTTTTTTCTTTTTCCAAAGGAAGAATTTGATCACAAAATATGGAATTAAATGGTCAAAATACAATTGTATTTCTTGACATATAATCATTATGTAATAATGGTGTTAATTCCTCCTATAATGCAATGCAACACCATCCCACGTTCCAAACACGCCCTAGACTTTGAACCATCCTTCCAATCTGATTCTTTTGATCCTAGTTGCGTGCCCATAAAGGCAGTGGCGAATATATATATATTAATGTCAAAGTTAGATTGTGCTTCTACGTACTAGTTTCAAATGAGAAATGATTCCGTGGGCCGTCTCATCTGATTTCTTTCGATTTTAGTAGTCCATGAAGTCATTGACACAAACATATAATATTAATGTCAAAGTTAGATTGTGCTTACACACATTTCATACGAGAAATGACCCAGTGGAATAAGCACCCTTCTAGCTTGATTTCTTTCAATCCTAACCATTCATCAAGTCTGTCGGCAAAAAGTTACGTATTAATGTTAGAATTAGATTGAACTTGAGCATTTGAGTTTCAAATGACTAATGATTTAGTGGACTAAGCACTGTCCTTCTGGCCCCGATTTCTTTTGATCCTAGCCGTTCATGAAGTCATCAGCAAATTATTCTACATCATACACAAACCATTTTGGTGGGTCCCAAAATAGCTAGATACCACCTTATTAAGGTGGGACCCTTACCATGTGATAGCTAATAAATCAATTTAATTAGATCAATCACCAACTAATTACAATGTGGGATATTTTCACGGTTGTGTGATCGTTGACCACACGTTGCTGTGGGGATGTGTACGGTAGTGAGTGGTGGTCCCTTATATCGGTTGTTGGGTGGCATGTTCGACTGAGGGACCATGGAATTATTTTCAATGGATCTTTTTAAATGAGGGAAAAGATCATGTGGGCCAAGGTGTATAGATGCTCTTATTGTGACACATATGTACATGTACACATGACACGTGAATGCTAAAAAAAATCATCAGTATAGGCCGTTCATGTGGTCCTGCCCATTTTTCATGGCCCACCATGAAAAACCTATTTTGATGGCAGCATGCTAACTTTCCAGATGAGCCTCTCTTTGTATAACCATTGGTTTTCCGAGCCTGGGGAGGCTATGGTATAGCAGGTGGACCTTTTTGTGACCTTATCAATGCTAACTTTCTATGGAATTAGACGACAATGTGGATGGAGGAACCACCGAGGTTAGTGAATCTATGACCGTGGGGCTAGTCATTATGTATGTGTTTTATATCCACGCCGTTCATTTGTTTTGCTAGCTTATTTTATGGTATGTGTTAAAAAATGAAATAGATCTAAATCTCAAGTGGACCACACCACAAGAAACAATGGTGATTGGATACCAACCATTAAAAACTTCTTAGGGCCTAATGTAATGTTTATTTACCATTCGATGAGGTCACATGGACCTTGATGAAGGAGAAAAAAAAAAACCACACATTTAAGCTTGATCCAACACGTCGTTTTTTTTTTAAAAAAAAAATTTTAATTTTTTTTTTTTATTTTGTTAGCTTGTTAGTACACCCCACTGTCAGTTCACACTTCACTGTTAGCCACCCGACTAGGACCGATACTAAGACCTCAGTGTTGAAACGAGGTATCTTTCACTCCGTCTACTACTTGAGCTATGGATCAGGGTGTTTGTGATGTGGTTCACCTGATATTTAAATCTACTTCATTTTTTAGCTCATTGGCAAAACGGACGGACAACGCAGATATAAGAACACACATCATGGTGGGCCCCATAATCACAGACCACGTCAGATGGCCCATGGAAAGGCTAAAGTAGACCACACCACAGGAAGCAGTGGTAAGGCCAGCCATGATGTTTATTTGCCATCCAAATAGTTCAAAAGGTTGAATAGACTGCGATAGAGGGAAAACACAAGTATCAGTTTGATCAAATTTTCCGCAGCTCCCATGCTCCCAATGAGTTTTTAATAATTAGCACTCAATCCCCACTGTATGGTCCACTTAAGTCTTTGATCTGCTTTATTTTTGAGCTCATACACTAAAATGACAAGGAAAAATGGATGGACAACGTGGATAACGGTGGGTCCCAAAAGCCCCAGGACAGTCTTTTTGAAGGGCAGGACGCAATCCGTGTCCCATTTGGCCCTTTTGCCTTACTCTAGGAATCCAAATTGCAAGTGAGATAAAAGAACTTTATCCACTTGCCTTTTAAGAAAGTGAAAGCTTTGATGGGCAGAGTGGGATGGATATCATACTCAAACACTTGTAAATTATTTAGCAAATGCATACTTAGCCTACAAATAACGCAAATCAAACTGTCCAAAGTATGCATCCTAGTTTAGATGTATCATAAACCAAAGCGTACACTTATTTGATCATCTTACCATCGGATTGGGGAACATTTTTTTTCAACAGTTAGAAAATGATAAATACAAAATGCTCCTATTTCAGCATTCAAATATCCACAATTCAGACGTTAGGATTGTTCAAACAATATGATTTTGGGGTTAGCGAATTAGGTGCGGCCTGTCCTCACCCAAGACATAGCATGGGGCCCACCTTGACCATGTATTCGGTACCAATGTTGTCCATCCATTTTGAATGATTGTATTAGAGCAAGAACCCAAAAATAAAGCAGATCCAAATGTTAGGTAGGGGTGTACATGGACCGAGTTAGCTCGATTAACTCACTCGACTCGACTCAAAAAAGTTCGATTCAACTCGGTTCGAAGTTGAGTTCAAGCTGAGTTTTTGAGCTCGAAAAAATTTCAAACCGAGTTCGAGCTCGACTCGACTCCGATCGAACCCCAAATCAAATTGAACTCAGATCGAACTAATTCGGTGACTCGGTTACTTTGATATTGATGTTGCTCACCAAGTGTTTGATGAAATGGCTCAACGGAGTATCTGCTAGTGGCAAGAAAGGTATGTATATGAAATAAATACCATTTTTTTTTCTTGATTTTGATGTCGCTTACAATATGTTTGATGAAAAACTTGTAAATAACTGCAGTTGTTTTACATTCAGTGAGAAATTGAAGTTCACGGTATGTGTTTGTTGTGAAAATGCCACGGAGGCTTGATTTTGGCTTGAACTCGGCTTGAACTGGCCCGAGTTGCTGACCGAACTGAGCCGAGCTGCCAGTCAAACTCGAGGACCGAGCTAAGCTGAGGCCAGCTCGACTCAGTTCGACTTGTTGTACACCTGTAATGTCAGGTGGACATACCATGGAAAATAGTGGTTATTGACCATTAAAAACTTATTGTAGGGCACATAATTAGTTTTGTATCAAACTAATATATGTTTTTTCCTTCACAATTTAATCGAGTTCCTAATTTAATGGATATAATTTTTTCTTTCTTTTTAGTAGCTAGTGAAAGTGAGGTTATGAAATCCTAACTACAAAACAAGAAATTCAAGTTGGTGGGCCCCACTAATGGTCAGACATCTTAGATGCCTACACTGCCGAATTCTAAAGGTAGGTTCCCAAGCATTATATATAAACTAGGGTTGTTGGCTTCTCAATACACTTCTTTGTAGTATACCATATCAAGCATGTTTCAATTGAACTGATGAATTTTATCCGACAACTAACTTTTCTAGTTTATTTTTAACTTGCCAGATTATTCTAAGGACATGTCCAATGTACCTCACCTGATGAATGGCCCGGATATTCATCATGTGTGCGTTTGTTCGCACCGAAGTATCACGCATATGCCACAAATGCCACTCACTCATGTGACTGAACTTTCATTAGCTGCTACGACGTTTTTATTTTATTTTTATTCCTTCGAAAACCTTTATTCCATGTAAGTGTATTTTAGTCATTTTCTTCTCCAAAGCTATCACATCCCACTCAGAAGTGGACGCGTATTATCCACGGAGCCTTTTTTGTTAAAAGTGCTTGTGCTAAAAAGCTACGTGGGACCTCAATAATGCTTCTGAGAAATTCACCCCGTCTTATAGACAGGGTGGGTTTCACATAAACATCACTGTATGCACTAAAAAGCTAAGTAGGGCAACTGCAATTTCTGTGAATTTCTCACAAACATTGCAGTGAACCCTACCTAGCTTTTGAGTGCGTGAACTTTCACGCGGTGATTGATTGCATGTGACATCAACAGTATTTACAAATATCAGCAAACACTAAAACAGCATGTTGTAACCATCAAAGGTAATAAAGCAAATGTCGTTATTTGCTAATAAAATTTAAAAACTAGTATTATTTACTTATGACAGCATGGATAGACCATGACCACAAATCTCCAAATATGAAGATCCTAGCCATTGAAATGGATGATATACAATTATTATTTTTTAACACACACCTACACCACATGAGCACTCGATCCTTGGACTCAGGGCTGAAACAGAGCCTGCATGTCTACCACTGAGCCATGGAGCTGGACCAGATGATACACAATCACTTGTAAATTACTTAATAAATGCATACTTAGCCTACAAATATGACAAATCGAACCGTCCAAAGTATATGCGAAACGTAAAATTTCTGAGTGCCTGTGTATCAAATGTTATACTCTGCTAGAGTATCAAATAATTCCTCTTTCGTCTTTTTATTTTAGTTTTAGGGAGATTTTTTTTGCCAAACCCTCGCTCATGTACGGCGCTATTTGTCTACACGCAGTGCACATGCTATTGTTGCGTGCATGTACAACATCCTAGCGCTTCATTAGCTGGCCACACTGTATATATAGTTCTCTAGTCAGGAAATCAAACAGGTTTACTTATCAGGTGGGCCGTTGTGTATAGAACAAATGAACGGCCTGAAAATACTAATTTTCTTTGTGCTTTAGTGTAGACACATAATACAACTGATCTATGCATAACCAAACTCAGAAATTCAACCCAATTCAAAGCCCAATTTAGAGCTTAGTACAAAGGCCAGTTCAAGCTCAAACTCAACTCAAGCCTACTTAGCCTCAAGATTCTAATAACCCAAGAGTGAGAAGCAAAAAAAAAAAATACTCCAAGTCCCACCAGAGCTTCTGATAACATCTGAGTGCCATTCATGTGACAGGAGGCTCATCCCATCCATTTACTAGGGAGGGAAAGAGAAAGCAATGAGAGAAGCCCTTCCAACCCATAGGCTAGCTTAGCCACGCCCAAAACCTTTTTTTGTTTATGCTGTTAGGAGGCCAATTTGCACTGCTTAAGTCGATTCTTACGACAACCTGTCCATCCATCTCCTTTACCAACAATTCCTCAGCGATAGATTAGCTACATTCACCTTCACATCATCATTTCCCTTCTCAACCTGCTGCTTCTTTAGTTAACCTGAATGTAGAATCCATGGCTCGTCAGTTTTTTCACCCATAACAAATTTGGACTGAATGAGGCTCTTTTATTTCTTTACTCTCATGTAAACGTGTCCTGGCGGATTACCCTTACTAATCCCTCATTTCCACTCCTAAGTTGAACATTGCACCACTTATTCGCATCATTCCTGCATTCTCAACATTTTGCATTTTGGATATATCTTCTCAACCCCTTGCTACTCTAGTTGACTTGAGTTTATATATGCTTTGTGCCCCCACTGATTCATCGGATCCTATCACATTAAAAATTTGGACCAACCGAAATCCCTTTTTATTTCTTTACCATCTCTCTCATGTAAATGGGTCTCGACGGATTGATCTTGTCAATCCCTCATGCACACTCCTGAGTTGGACATTGCACCGCTGCATTGGATATCATCCATTCAATGCATCATTTGATACTAGATTAGGCAAAATCCTTTATAATTTGTAGAGTTCCATAAAATAGAGACCATACACTCGTACAGGCGGAGAATGTGACTAACACTTTCCTTCCATGTTACCATGATTCTTACTCAGAATCTCGAGTTGTAGATCAGAAATCATTTTAGAATAGGGAATCCCTAAATTCTTTAGTTTATAGATTTTGCAATACTGTGGAAATTTAAGTTAACTCGCTAGCGGCGACTTTAAGTCAAATATCTAATGTCCTAAGTTATAATCGCACAAGCAAAAAACTTTAAAAGAGTCCTCGTGAGCGCGATCCCCATGATCCAACGTTCATAGTTATGCATTGTGGCTAGAGTTGGGCATGGGAAGAGTGGACTCAACAGACTTAACTTGTCTGACTTGTTCAGACCCGACTCGACCCAAACCAAGTGGGTGAGTTATCCGAATTGAGTAGACTTCGCCCAATCTGAACTCAAACCAACTCAAACCCGAGTCAAGTCAGGTTTCGGATCGAGTCGAGTCAGTATCGAGTTGAATTTTAAATTGACTTGAAATTCAACTCGATACTAACTCGACTCGATCCGAAACCTGACTTGACTCGGGTTCGGGTAGCATATAAGACCTAAGACCTAAGACCTAATATAACCTACCTGCTGCACACCCCACCCGAATGACCTCTCTCCCTCCGTCTTCCGCCTCTCTTAGCCCAAAAACCACCCACTTCTCTCTCTCTCTCTCTCTCTCTCTCTCTCTCTCTCTCTTCTCTCTCTCTCTCTCTCTCTCATGCACGGCCACACCTAATTGTCTATTTGTCCCAACCCAACTCAGTCCTAACTCGGTGATGACTCGACCCGACATGGTCCTTGTGACCAACTCAGACTCGGATTGGGTCAAGCATGCTAGACTTAGTACCGAGTCGGGTCGAGTTCGGGTCAGGTCTATTTCAAAACAGGGTCGAATTGGGTTAGCCCTAACTAGGTATGACTCAACTTGACGCCCAGCTCTAACGATGGCCCATCTGATGAGTGAACATTCCCAATCTTTTGGTTTCCAATATCTACACATCATGATTTTGATGGATGAATTCGGTCATGCATATGTTTGCCATATTAGCATGTGCATTAAAGGTAAATGAGCAGCACTATTCACACGTTTGGGTAGTACTATGCATGGGTAAAAACCCGTCGACATGAGAAAAGTAATTAAAGTGATTGTTGATTGGTCCGGTGGAACCAATCAACACTCACTGTAGGTTTTTTCCCATCTCCTAATTTATGAATGCGAATTACCTTGTGACCCCATGTCACATGGCTTGGTGGTATTGTGATGGCCTATTGCTATTAGAGATGGGTGTGGTTGACCTCATAACTTTCAAACATACTTCGTATGGGCTACATATCTAACAGCAGCACATGACTCAATCAAATCATGTCACATCCCAACACCACCAAACTACATGATACAAAGGCTACCACATAATCAAAGCTCCTAATTTAATGGGTATAACTTCTTTTTTTTTTTTTTTTTTTCCTTTTCTTTTTAGTAGGTGAAGGTGGGGTCATGAAATCCTAACTACGAAACAAGAAATTTAAGATGGTGGGCCCTACAATGGTCAGACATCTTAGATACGTGCAATCCCAAATTCTAAAGTTGGGTACCCAAGCCTTATAAATAGCTAGGGTGGTTGGCTTCTCAATACACCTTTTTGCAGTGTACCATATTACATATCTTTAATTTTCTTTATCAAGAGACGATAGTAGTGCCGAAAGAACTGCAATGGATAGAGACATATCTCGACCATACATGTATGTTGAATTTGGAGCTGATGAATTTTTTCCAACAACAAGCATTTTTCATACTTGCCTGATTATTCTAAGGACATGTGTCCAATATACTTTATCTAATGAATGGCTTGGATCTTCATCGTATGTATTGTTCATACAAAAAAATCACATATATTCCCTTATGCCACTCTCTTATGTTAGGGAGCTTTCACTACATGTTACAATGTTCTTTTAAAAAGCCTTGGCTGCATATGAGGTCATTTTCTTATGGAAAGTGAATAGCATCCAACTCAACAGTGGACGCGGATTGTCCGTAAAATCCTTTTGTGAAAAGTTCCTGCACTGATAAGTTAGGTGGGGCCCACTGTAATGTTTGTGAGAAATCCACCGTCCAAAATATACGGTAGGCCCCACCCAGCTTCTAAGCGCAGGAACTTTTTAGTGCTATTTAAAACTAAGTACTTGAAATATAATTTAAAAATTAATGTTATTTGCTTATGACAGCATGGATGGACCATGACCACGAATCCCAAAACAGGAGATCTTAGCCATTGAAGCTTTGTATTTCACTTTTCTCTGCTCAACGTGGCTTGTTTGTTGCATGATGAGATCAAAGCAGATGGAAAAACGATTCCAAACCGTAGATGTCTTGTTGGTGGATAGATAACTTATTAGGTGTGGTGTGTATATATATATATATTTGGAGTCACAACATGTGTGATGAGTTCTAAAAAAACAAAAGAGTTTCATGAGGTGTTGCTTCATGTGTACCATTCATATTTTTGAGTCACATGAAGATTATGAGTTCTGAAAAGGGTTCGCACAAGTTCAGTGCGAATTGGCATGGCTGAGCCATTGGCTATATATATATATATGTGTGTGTGTGTGTGTGGGGGGGGGGGGGGGGGGGGCATGAGGTCGAGCTAGGGGGCCCCACTGTGATGCGTGTCGAACATCAACCCAATCAGTCAGATGCACCATTCCATCGTAGGCCTAGGTCTCAAAATCAAGTCAATTTGTGACTTGTGTGGGCCACACCACATACAGAAGTGGGGAGGGGCCATGCACCATAAAACATTCATAATCATTTTTGAGGGCCCACCGAGATGTAGTTTGTAAATCCAGCCCATCCATTATGTGTGTCCACTTGAATGAGGGTCCACACCAAGTTTCAAGCACATGAAAAACTCAGGTGGGCCCCGCCAAGTGCTTTTATATGTTTTAACGGTGTCTTTACATAATTGTAGATGGTATGGCCCACCTGAGTTCCGTATATGGCTGATTTTTGGGATATCCCATAATTTAAAGGGTACCCATCAAATGCACGGTGTGATGGTTGAAACACATCACAGTGGGGCCCACACAGCTCGACCTCACGGGAGCTTATAGTAAGCTGGAGCGCATTGTACCCCTATATATATATATATATATATATATATATATATATATATATAAGTGTCTAGGGGCTTGAAAATAAAGTCAATCTATGACTTGGGTGGGCCACACCACATACAATAGTTGATAAGGGTTACGTACCCTCCATTAAAACATTCATAATCAGTTTTGGGTTCACCTAGACGTGGTTATAAATCCATCATATATATCCATATATGTGTCCCACTTGAATGAGGGGTTAGATCAATTCAGCTGCATCCAAAACTCAGGTGGGCTTCACATAATTTATATATTTTAGGCATGTATTCACATAGTTTTAGATGGTATGACCCACCCGAGAGTTCCGTATATGGCTGATTTTTAGGATATATATCCCATAACCTAAAGGGGACCCATCAAATATATGCACAGTGTTGACGTTTGACACACATCAAGGTGGGCCCACACAACTACTTCACGTGAGGTCGACATCATAGTACCATTTCCCATGCATATATATACATATATACGCACTCACATGCACATGGGTATCAACATTATTAAAAAAGTGTTAAAGATCTGAACCGATCATCAGTAAGACCTGCCTGGGGTGGGTCTTAATGCCCATCGATCAACCATAGCCCTTGGATTGAGCGGTCTTTAAGAAAATAATGTACAATTGAGAGAAATTTGGTGGAATTTTTATATGACTAGACCAATATTCATTTCCTTTCCACATATGTTTTCTAATAAAATGGTTAGGATTGCTCAATCAGAGTGAGTTTTGCAGTATCGGTCATCTAAGATATGACCCACTTGATGACCCATCGTACATGTGTGGCCCACCAAAGAGTAGAAGGACCATTTTTGGAATAGGAGATTTTGCACTCGTGGATGTCCTACACGTGTGCATCTACCAGTAGTCGTACGTGTAATTAAAATATCATACTTAAAAGGGCAAAATTGGAAACAAAATCCCAAAGCCATCAGAAAGGGTTATAGCGTACAACCAGTTGTAGGTGATCGTTTGGTAACTAAAGACTCTTATATCCGTACACATGGCACACACCGGCCGGTACAGACCATTCGTTTGATGGACCATGGCAGGGATCGATCACACTCCAAAAATCACAAGATCAGATGATCCTATCCGTTGATTAAAGTATTTTCATGCGTAGAATATTGATCACTGGGACTTCTTCCTAACCGTTCGTTTACTGATCATCAAAATCATACATTTGTCATCTAGGATGATCCAAGCCGCCCATCCAAAGTAGGGCTCAGCAGATGAACGGTCTAGATCCTATACATTTGTGCTACAATCATGAAATTAGCATGCGAGACAACTAAATTACGTGTGAGTGCACCTGATACTTTCCTTTTAATAATAGTCTGAAGTGCTCCATCATACATACACGTGTACCCGCATCTTGCCCTAAATTCACAAGTGGACAGTCAATATCTCGCATATACTTTTATCTTTACGCAAGTTGTGATTTTGGTGGGCCCCACTCTAAATTTTTATTCCATTTTGCTATGTTATTATCACGCGTTAATCAGACCGTCCATCTGCATCTGCACACACAGTTCGTGCCAGCCATGTTGATGCCCTGGCCCAAAAAAATTCAGCCCAGCCTACTTATTAATGGACGGCTAAAAACAACTCTGCCAAATTTATCTAAGAGACCAGCCTGTTTTTTTTCATTGTGGGCCACCTGATGAGTGGACCAGCCTCAATTTTGGATTAGTTTCTTACACAGAGGAACCAACCTGAGTGCTCAGCTTGGATCTCACACACGCGCATGATACTCACACGTGTCGTGTGTAATGTCCTTAAGAAAGAGATTTGGTAATTCCACACACGTGCAGTACACACGGGTACATGCGTCACAGTGTGAGACGTGAGCTTTCCATCAGGTGATCTACACTGTTTAGATTTTTTGAAATAAGCATAAGACCATTTCACATCTCAGGTGGGCCGCAAGAAATCAAAATAAATGAATGGCCATAAAAAACTTGTAAGCTGTGGCCCAAAATATCAGTTCTACGGATGGCTTCCACATTTATGTAAAGCTCAGCTCTCATGCACGTACGTGTTCATAACTACACGTGTGGCCGCATGTGAATATGTATGGCTACACACGCGTGTGGAATTATCAAAACCTCCTCTTTATTATTATCCGTCGGAGTAGGTAAGCAAGGTCGTGGGCGAACAACCACGTTTTCCTTAATTACAAAGATTACGGATGAAACACGAAATGGAAGTAAGAAAAAGTGCAAAGCATGCAGTAGTTTTTGTATTTGATTTTTCTTCCTTGTATTTGCTTTTTCCTCCTACATCCATTTCACCTACAATCTATTTGTACGACCATGTTGCTTGAGAAATGCTCACATACAACCCTTCCACTAATGTGACATTTGTGTTGGATGGTGGACCCAAGTGGTTGTTAGTAATGGTGCAAGTGCAACCCTCAACTCCTATATTGTTAAAAGCTATGTCGGGGTTACCGTGATGTTTGTAAGAAACCCACCCAGTTCATCTATTTTATCAACTCTTGTTAGAAGATGAGACAAAAAAATAAGGCAGATCTAAAATTAAAGTTAAGTGCGCCCCACAACAAAAATTAGTGAGGATTGAATGCCTATCATTGAAATGTTCATGTGGCTACAAAAGTTTTGTTTCTGGTTAATATTTTTGTGTTTTTAGCTCAACTCAATGGAATAACCTAATGATCAGCGGTTTGGATGATAAACATCAAAGTAGACACCAAAAAGGGTTCAACAATAAGTATTTCTTGTTAGAGATTATTTGTTTTTTCATTTACATATATAATTATTAGTAAATAGGTAATGATTATTTACTCATATAATTATGGCATTAGTGTCTAGGTTGACATTGATAGTGAGCTTGTTTGTAGAGTTTTTCAGTACAAGATAATTGAATTTGAATAATTTTCATGTATAAAACTCGAGGGACCCATCATGAGGTATTTATGCCGTCAATTTGTTCCGCCAGCTCATTTTAGGGCACAAGCCCAAAAATGAAGCAGATTTGAAGCTAAGTAGACCACATCAAAGGAAATGGTGGGAATTGAATGCATAACTTTGAAAACTTCTTTAGGGCTACATAAGTTTTGCATCAAGCTAATATGTGTATAGCCTTCATACATATTAGTGTGATCTTCCGAATAGGTTGGATGATAGAGACACATTCTTGTGGGTCCCTACGAAGATTTTGATTTTAAATGGTGAACATCATTAACCCCCTTGTTTTCTACGGTGCGGATCCACTTGAGCTTCCAATCACCTCATGCTCGATAACAAGATAGTAATCAATGGTCAAATAATATTCCGTAAAATTAAGTGATGGATGGAATTGTCTACTGCATAAAGCTCTCGTGCAATGAACCATCCATGGTAGGGTTGAGTGTATAAAGGGTCTTGAATTTGAATCAAACATGTGAAAGATAAACACAAACAAAGCAGCACATAAAGCACACGATTTTATATAGAAAATTTCTTACAGGAAAAAACCACAACACAAAGTGACAAATAATCCTATAAAAACCATGTGCACCATCAATCTAAGTTTCAACTAATTGACATTGATCGAGCAACTCTCAATTAATTGAGCCTCATGTTCCAAAGCGTCTAGCAAGCAAATTAAAAAATTTGAAAATTTTCAATTAATCTACATGGAATGCAATCAATCAATAACCCCTATTTTAACATATATTAAAAGACACTCAATTTCAACAGGGTCCAAATTGATGGATCTCTCTCTCTCCCACATGTAGGGTCCTAAAGTACTTCTACCATATTCAGGTAATCTTGTATCTACTATATAATAACCGGAAAAAAAAAAAAAAAAACCTATAGCATACATTGAATAATTACATGGTGGGGCCATCACTAAAATCAATTGGTGCTAAAATTAGAAACACACAAGCATATTTTTCATACGAATATCCCTCATGACTTGTGACTTGATGTGGTAGGATTTAATTGAGCCAAATGCTATTGGATGAGTTTAGTATGTACTTGACCAATAACTTTCATACCTACTTTACGTAGACCCCACCTATGATAATGGCATAAGGCCCAATTAAATACAGGTCACCATGCAATCTGTGTCCATGCTAGCTAAGCACCTGGAACTTCCATGAGATCCCTATTGAAAAAGTGGACTGGGATATGCTAATGGTTGAAACTTTCTTGCTGTCCATCATGCCATCCATACCATTCATAAGATCATTTCTACTTGGATGAATTGAAAGTATAAAAATATTAGTCTAATCCAAAACTTATGTGGCCCCACAAATGTTTTGACCATGGAGCCCTCATTTTTTTTTTTTTTTTTTTTTCTTTTTTTTTTCTTTTAATATCGTGCAGTTGATGAGTTGAGTTTTATATCTATCTCATTTTTTAGCTCATGTACGATCATATCATGAACCACTCAAATGAATAGACACATACACATCCCACGACTATTATAGTGGCCCCAAGTTGGCTTTCCTTTCAAAAAGGGTTTTTGCAAAATAGAGCGGGATTGTGCGGTCTAACCTCGCTTGACTTGACGGGATTTGATTACGGAGAAATGGAGCTCACGAAAAGCATATTTGTAAGTTATTGGGTGAGTGGCTATCTCTTACATAGATATGTAGCCCATCAAATCCGTTAAAGATAAGGTGGGGCCTGCGGCCCTTACCATGGGTCCAACTTGATGTATGCATCATATATCAAGGCTCTAAATCAATGTTGCCAGATTATTTTAAAGCACGAACCCAAAAATAAATGACGAATTCCATCCCATTAAACACTTCCAAATGGCCCACCGTCCAACCTTGATAAGTTCACGCCGTCCTGGAAAAAAAAAAAAAAACCAACTATAAATATCAGCTTGATCCAAAACCTTTGTGGACCATTAATGGTCAATGACCACTGTTTCCTATTTTATGGTCCACCTGAGAATGGAATCTGCTTCATTTTTGGGCTCATGACTTCAAATGACCTGGAAAAACGGATACACAGTATGGATGTAAAATATAAATCAAGGTGGGCCCCACTGCAAGGGCCGCACGTCGTGGGTGAGTCCAGAGCCGCACCTAATCCGCTCTCCATCAAATCCCACCACGTTCGCCCAACAACCCGCATCCCCCATATATCAAAATCATCCAAAATTAGGTAGCCCACGTCATGGAATAAAGTTGGGATGGGACATCCACCCCCTTTGATTTTGTGTAGGGCCCATGTAATATTTATATGCCATCCAATCCATTCATCTCATCTCATGTGTCTTATAAGGATCAAAAAATTAACTAAAAATCCCAATGTTCCAAAACTTAGATGTACCATATTACAAAAGTTTTTTTTGTAAATGTTTAACTAGGTGGTCCACCTGAGTGTTGCATCAGCTTAAATTTTTTGGTACCACGACCAAACAAGGGATAGTACACAAGATGGACGGTGCAGATTTTATTCTTGTTAACTCATTTCCAGACGTTAGGGAAAGTTAGGTAGGGTAGCTAGGTACACTAGCGTCCTAGGCCGGTCCCTAATAAGGCTGACGCCAGCATACGTCAAATCAAAAATGTCGGCAGGAAGTCCTTTTTAACCGTCCATTGTTTCAATACAGGGTGGCCCACCTAATGATTTTGGGGCCAGGTGATCTTTACTATGGGACCCACCTTGGATGTCCTGCACGTGATTAACGTTGAAAGGGATGATCAGTTGCATGTAATCTGGCTTTATTTTATTATATTGGTAACTATGTGAGAAACGACTTTCCATGCGACATGATCAGCACCCAAATTCCGGTGCAAGATTATTTATAACCATCTGATCTTTGATCGGTGGACCGTGATGCATTGGTCCCACCAGCATGTAATTTGATTTGGGTGCTACCCTATTTTTTATTCTTCCAACAGGCGCCCTGAGATTTGTGGGGCCCTTGTTTCCCATGTGACATCTACTCCGTCCAGCATGGTGTATACCAAAAAGTTAGATTATGGGTACAAAAATCAATCTCAGGTGCAAGTTAGATGATCCACACCACGGGGAACTGTGCAGGTAAGATGGTCCACGCTACAGGGAACAATGAGAAGGTTCTCCAACTATATGTTAGGGTACGGCCTACGATGGTGTATATATATTGCTGATGTGAAGTTCCATCTACCCCTAAGTGCCTGTTTGGCCCCTGGTATTAAGTTGTATTAAATGGGATTGCATTACTAATCTCACTTTGAAATGGGATTGCCATGTTTGGTAGGAGTGTGAGAATGGATTAAAATTAACTTTGTAGACTTTGGAAAATGAGCCTTGTGTTGGAAAGTGTGAGATGAGATTACAAATCCCATGGATGATGAATTTTTGGTTCATCAAGGTTCAATTCAATGCAATTTGAAAGTAAATATTGGGATTTACTTTTGAATGTATACATTCCAAACATGATATTACAGAACATGAGATACACTCAATTTAGGGACAATACCTTATATATACATTTATTGTAACTTTTATAACTCCATCCACCTTAATCCCATCTAATGCGGCTGGCCAAACAGGCCCTAAAAGATTCTAAGTATTGGACATGCAAGTAAACTACAATGTGGAGTAGGTATGTAAATCTGAATGAGAGTTGAGCTTGCATGATATCGTCGGTGAACAACAGCTCAACTCCACCTCTACCCATATCAATTCTATCCAAATTGTTCATTAGGTGCACCTCAATGGGATGAACACCGAAAAAAAAAAAAAAAATCAGCGTGATAAAAATCTTAGGTGGGCCACGCGACATGAAATTTCCAAACTTCATGGATCTGGGATTTCTTTTGTTGGTATCATCATTCTGGTAGGGTACACCTATTGGACGGTATAGATGTAATACTCAGACCCCAAGATGCCGTTTAAAAATGAGTGCATTTTCGTCATTTCACCTCCCTCAAAACAACCTAGGGGGCACATCGAACCGGTAGAACCGTGGAATTGGACCGGAACCAACCAAGCGGTCCGGTTTGGTCCGGTTCTAGAGTGGACCGGTTCCGGTTCCAAAAATCAAAGAACCGATTACATCGATTCGGGGGTACGTAGAACCGAACCGAACCGAACCGTGAACTGATTCGTAGAACCGAACCGTGGATCTAAACCACAGAACCGAACCATGGAACCGAACTAGGAACCGAACCAGGAACCCTTCGATTGTTTCCATATTTGACTCATGATTTATGGTTTACAATGCACCGTTTGACTATTTTCATAAATGTATTTTTGCACACCTTATACAATATCTAAACCATTCATCAAATGGATCACAACACGAATGGACATGGGTTAGATTATAAAATAAAACATGCAATTGGGCTGGATTATAAAAAGCCTAGAACCGTGGAACCGATCCGGTTTTAACGGTCCGGTTCCGGTTTGGTTCTAGGGTGCTAACGGTTCGGTTCCGGTTCCGAATATCCTAGAACCGTTAGGAACAGTTCAGTTCCAGTTTCACCCTAGAACCGGACCGAACCGACCCATGTGCACCCCTAAACGGACCTATTTAGACGTTTGACGGTTTGAGTGAAGGGAGGCATTGTTTGGTAAAATGAGATTTCTTGAGTGATTTTTCATAAAATTCCCATTTATTTAAACTTGTAAAATTTTATAATTTTAAGTGTTAGTTATTGTTGAAGTCATGAAATCTCTCAATATACATTGATCCACCACACCCTACCAGCTTAAGCTTTTGGAGTAAATGGTTATATCAAAGTGGAAGATCTTATGTTTGAATCTCGAGAGCACCAAATATGCTTCGCTAAAATATTATTCTCCCGCATAGTTCCCATAAATGATTACTTGATAGTTATAGTTGTTTTTATATATTTATAATATTATAAATATTATTTTATTTAAACATTTTCTTTCCGAGTATTGCATGATTTCTTTAGCATACATTGTACCTGCTCAGCACACTTATGAAATCTATCAAAGAAATGTTATGTCTACTCCCTCGCATCACATACAATGGTACTCCACGGCATGCTAGCCAACACAGCACGTATGTACAAGATCCAGACCATTCATCAGGTGGGGCGTGATGACAACATGTTGTGGACAAAAAATCAGGCTGGTTTACACATCAGGCAGACCGATTGTGTACATTGAACATTGATATATTATTCTTTTAACCGTCTATTTCATTGCATGAGTGTGGCCCGACGATGAATCTGAAGTTGGTTTTTTTTTAAAATTATCTAAGGGTTGGCCACAGTATTGTCCAGTGACGAATTGCCTTGATCTCATACACGTTTGACTTATTGGCACGTGTGCATCCGATCCCGTCCATCCATACCAGCGAGTGCACTTGCATCCGTGAATATAATATTATCCAATCGCTTACACAGAATGGCACTTTTTGAATATGTATTTTGTTTTTTGCGAATGGGTCCCACAAGATGGCGAACATGACCAGCCGTTGAACTCGAAAGGACAGAGATACCCCGAGTGGGGCCCACCGGGGGTCTATGTATGGCATCCTACCGGTACGTCAGCTTCGCACCACCGTTGAAGTCGGACGCCAAGGAGGATCCCACCGCCATATCGTACGTAGCCACCACGTGAATCCGGAGGTTTTTGTACGGCTGTCCCTTGATTTTATAGTGGTGGGCTATAATGTTGTGTATATGTTCTCAATTAGGGCTGCACATTCCATCGAAACTGTGGGGGTATATTTCGGTCTATGGATGGTATAAATGTAATGGAAAATCAAGATTTTGAGCATACTAGTCTCGTTGTATCACGAAATTGACTGAAAATTCGTTCTCTCGTATATATTCTTTAGTTGGTTTTTTTGATCATTCTCGGGGATAATTAGTGTAAAAAAACCCTTGTTTCGGAACTTGGTCCCTTAGTAGAGCCTTTTTTTTTCTTGGTTGTTTTCTGTGTTTTTTTTTTTTTTTTTATTCTCTTCCTCTTTAAACATGTCTTTCAAAGAATTACTATAACCCCATTTAATGGTATTTTCGCTCGTACCTTTACTGTCATCAACTTCTTTGTTGTATGTGTACTACCAACAACTTATAAAACCTACAAAAGTGTTGTTTTTTGCTCTGATTGACCATATTCTTAGAAATAGCAGCTGGTGGAAGACATTTTAAATAAAAATTTTATTTTATTTTTTAATAGAATAACATTACTTAAAGATGGAAGTCACTTTTGGTGTAGATAGAGTGAGATAGTCATAGTTGTTGTTATCGTGGAGTTAAGTGATTATTGAAAGAAATTTTAGGTAGATATGGATGGTTGTGGTTGTCATGTGGAAGACAATGAAAGAGATATAATTTGAATTTCTAATATATTACCTTGGTTGAAGTGGTTGTCATCTGCTAAGAGTTTGGATTATTTGTGTTAAGGTCTAAGTTGTCATGTATAAGAATTTTGATACGGGTTGTCATGTATAAAAAAGTCTAGGTTGTCATATGTTAAGGGTTTAAGTTATCATGTGTTAAGGGTTTTGATCGTGGTTGTTATGTCTTAAGGGTCTAGGTTATCATATGTTAAGGACTTAAGTCATGGTTGTCATGTGTCAAAGGTATAGCTTGCCATGTGTGAAGGATCGATGTGACACACAGTAGCCCAGACTCTTAACATATAACAATCTCAATATTTTAAAAGCAATGGCTACGGACTAAAATATTTTTTCATTATGTACTAGATTTAGTCCGTAGCCTTTTCTCAACCTCAACCTTTTAAAAGTAATGGTTACGACACCAATGACTACGTATTAAAATATTATTTCGCTACAGATCTCATCCATAGCATTTACTCCCATTTTGGTAGTGAATGCATGACAACATCAACTCTTAATACATGAGAATGTTGACCCTGAAAAAACAATGTCTACTGACTAAAACAATATTTCGCTATAAATTTAATCTATAACCTTTGGTTCATTTTTCTTTTAGTGAATACATGACAACCTTGACCCTTAACACATGACAACCTTACGTCTATCCCTACGTTATACAATTATCTCATTGTGAAGATTTCGGGGCATGGTCAATCTTTGGTGGGGCCAACACATTAATGGTTTGTATCCCACGCCTCCTTGGGAAAGAAGAAAAAGAACCAGAGTTATAAGATACTTTGGAGCCTACGATGTTAGACAATTGCTAGTTAATTGCTTGTAGCAACTCAAAACTAATCTTTGATCAGAGTCTTGGAGTTATACTGGTTGAACAATCCCAACCGTTGAATATTGGTAGATTTAACTGGTGGACACTTGTCTCTTAAAATAATACTATCCAATTTCATTTTCAACACCCCGTCAAGGGTTCGAGTATCCATAGGTGGTGAAATCCCACTATGGCGTGAGTGTGTGGGGATGTGTGTGCGTGTAAAAAAGAAAAAAAATATATATATATATTTTTGTAAGGGGACCATAACTACTCTTATTTCAACCATCCATTTGATGGCCATTTATTTGGAAGTAAAGATCTTCCATTCAGGATAATATTCAAGGTATGCCCCATCTGCAACAATCCCCACTATTAGACTGATGTGGATTCAAACACATACGTCCCACGTGTAAGTTTAAGTGTGCAGGTGTATGGAAAATCATGCTCTCACAATGTATCAACTAACTCCAACGTTCCCTTTTATTTCCCTGCAAAAAGCAGGTGCCACCAATCTTCATGCCTGTACCAATACCCAAATCAAGAAAGGATTTTGGATGAGACATGGCCCATCTTTGCACAATTTTCTGACAAATGAAGCCCATGGTTCAGTAATCTAGACCATTCACATGTTCTCTCCCACCATCGATGAATCACACCCCAAAAATCTCTCAGATTGGAATATCCCAGCCCGTAATATTATGATGTCTCTCAGTTGAATGTGGACAACTGTCTATCTATAAATTGGTTCCAACAATTAAAAAGCTACAATAGCCATTTCCAAGAGAATTTTGAGGCATGGTCCACTTATATGACGGGACATAATAGATCAATGGTCGGGATTACCAATATATGCATTGCTTATTAGAATTGAAGGCACAAGAGCAACCTCCAAAGATATATGCAAGGGGGGGAGAGAGTGGGAGGGGAGAAAGGGAGAGGGTTGGGTTAGGTTGCATTTTGAAGGGCGGTTGGTGGGTAAGGGTTTAAGTGATGGGATTTTGTCATTTAAAAATGATAGTACAACACATACATACATGCTCTCTCCCTCTCTATATATAATGGTCATGCTCACAGGCACGCCTATGCATGTGCCTACCCTTACACACGTGTTATAAGTATCTAATCCGAATGGTCAATGTCATGCGAAATCCCATAAAACCCCAAGGGACAAAATGTCATCATGATCTAAAAGCCTGGTGGTCCATAGCAAAGAGAAATGCAAATCAAAAGCTGAAGTTTCACAAAGTGCTGCTTCACATGTACCGTTCAGATTTTGGAGTCATATCATGGTATGATAAGTTCTCAAAGTGCAACCAAGCATTCAGCTATATATAATATTAAATTATAAATATTTTAAAATATTTTAGGAACAGACTTTGATTTATTAACGGACAAAAGCACGTGTGATTGTAAAAGCTTTTGAATAAATATATGGTAGGTATACAAATTTTATATATATGGCAGATGTATAAATTTTTTTAAGTGCGAACGTGATTGCATGGTGACCTCATCATCACAAGGTGTTGGAATGGGGTGAGATTTGATTAGAAATAGGTGTTGTGAAATGGGCCACTCAA
>JAJHSJ010000017.1:60278510-60407595 GCA_021015155.1 Magnolia officinalis | reverse complement strand
TATATTTTACGACCGATAACTCATTCCGGATTGTGAGATATGCCTGATCTAAGGTCCGACGGCTTGGATCACTTCTGTCGTCGACCGGGCCTTTTCTGATCCATCTGGCCATGAACTGTCCGCAAACCCGCTCTACATCATTTTTCCAAAATTTTAGATATTAAAAAGAAATGACATAGGACTTGTTTGATACGCAGAATTACATGGAATTGAATTACATTTGGTGGGTTATAAATTCTATCACGCATTAGGAAACAATGGAATTAATTGAATTAAATTGGGTATCATACTATCCAATCCCACCAATAGATACAGTGGGATTTTTAGTGGATTTTGAAATCTATTATATGTGTGAGCCTCATGTTGATGCATGTGTTTTATCCACGCTTTTCATCCATATGTGCCCTTTATACGTGACAATCAAATCATACATACATATAGGTAATTGACATCAGTTGTGAAATCTAATCCGTTAATTACAATTTCATTATCTACCAAACTCATATTTCACTTGCTACAATCGTTTTTTTGTTTTTCCAAAGGAAGAATTTGATCACAAATATGAGATTAAATGGTCAAAATACAATTGTATTTCCAGACATATAATTATTATGTAATAATGGTGTTAATTCCTCCTAATGCAATGCAACACCATCCCACGTTCCAAACACGCCCTAGACTATGAACCATCCTTCCAATCTGATTCTTTTGATCCTAGTTGCGTGCCCATAAAGGCAGTGGCGAATATATATATATTAATGTCAAAGTTAGATTGTGCTTCTACGTACTAGTTTCAAATGAGAAATGATTCCGTGGGCCGTCTCATCTGATTTCTTTCGATTTTAGTAGTCCATGAAGTCATTGACACAAAACATATAATATTAATGTCAAAGTTAGATTGTGCTTACACACATTTCATACGAGAAATGACCCAGTGGAATAAGCACCCTTCTAGCTTGATTTCTTTCAATCCTAAACATTCATCAAGTCTGTCGGCAAAAAGTTACGTATTAATGTTAGAATTAGATTGAACTTGAGCATTTGAGTTTCAAATGACTAATGATTTAGTGGACTAAGCACTGTCCTTCGGCCCCGATTTCTTTTGATCCTAGCCGTTCATGAAGTCATCAGCAAATTATCTACATCATACACAAACCATTTTGGTGGGTCCCAAATAGCTAGATACCACCTTATTAAGGTGGGACCCTTACCATGTGATAGCTAATAAATCAATTTAATTAGATCAATCACCAACTAATTACAATGTGGGATATTTTCACGGTTGTGTGATCGTTGACCACACGTTGCTGTGGGGATGTGTACGGTAGTGAGTGGTGGTCCCTTATATCGGTTGTTGGGTGGCATGTTCGACTGAGGGACCATGGAATTATTTTCAATGGATCTTTTTAAATGAGGAAAAGATCATGTGGGCCAAGGTGTATAGATGCTCTTTTGTGACACATATGTACATGTACACATGACACGTGAATGCTAAAAAAAATCATCAGTATAGGCCGTTCATGTGGTCCTGCCCATTTTTCATGGCCCACCATGAAAAACCTATTTTGATGGCAGCATGCTAACTTTCCAGATGAGCCTCTTTGTATAACCATTGGTTTCCGAGCCTGGGGAGGCTATGGTATAGCAGGTGGACCTTTTTGTGACCTTATCAATGCTAACTTTCTATGGAATTAGACGACAATGTGGATGGAGGAACCACCGAGGTTAGTGAATCTATGACCGTGGGGCTAGTCATTATGTATGTGTTTTATATCCACGCCGTTCATTTGTTTTGCTAGCTTATTTTATGGTATGTGTTAAAAAATGAAATAGATCTAAATCTCAAGTGGACCACACCACAAGAAACAATGGTGATTGGATACCAACCATTAAAAACTTCTTAGGGCCTAATGTAATGTTTATTTACCATTCGATGAGGTCACATGGACCTTGATGAAGGAGAAAAAAAAAAAACACACATTTAAGCTTGATCCAACACGTCGTTTTTTTTTAAAAAAAAAATTTTAATTTTTTTTTTTTATTTTGTTAGCTTGTTAGTACACCCCACTGTCAGTTCACACTTCACTGTTAGCCACCCGACTAGGGACCGATACTAAGACCTCAGTGTTGAAACGAGGTATCTTTCACTCCGTCTACTACTTGAGCTATGGATCAGGGGTTTGTGATGTGGTTCACCTGATATTTAAATCTACTTCATTTTTTAGCTCATTGGCAAAACGGACGGACAACGCAGATATAAGAACACACATCATGGTGGGGCCCATAATCACAGACCACGTCAGATGGCCCATGGAAAGGCTAAAGTAGACCACACCACAGGAAGCAGTGGTAAGGCAGCCATGATGTTTATTTGCCATCCAAATAGTTCAAAGGTTGAATAGACTGCGATAGAGGAAAACACAAGTATCAGTTGTATCAAATTTGCATTTGCTCCCATATGAGTTTTAATAATTAGCACTCAATCCCCACTGTATGGTCCACTTAAGTCTTTGATCTGCTTTATTTTTGAGCTCATACACTAAAATGACAAGGAAAAATGGATGGACAACGTGGATAACGGTGGGTCCCAAAAGCCCCAGGACAGTCTTTTTGAAGGGCAGGACGCAATCCGTGTCCCATTTGGCCTTTTGCCTTACTCTAGGAATCCAAATTGCAAGTGAGATAAAAGAACTTTATCCACTTGCCTTTTAAGAAAGTGAAAGCTTTGATGGGCAGAGTGGGATGGATATCATACTCAAACACTTGTAAATTATTTAGCAAAATGCATACTTAGCCTACAAATAACGCAAATCAAACTGTCCAAAGTATGCATCCTAGTTTAGATGTATCATAAACCAAAGCGTACACTTATTTGATCATCTTACCATCGGATTGGGGAACATTTTTTTTCAACAGTTAGAAAATGATAAATACAAAATGCTCCTATTTCAGCATTCAAATATCCACAATTCAGACGTTAGGATTGTTCAAACAATATGATTTTGGGGTAGCGAATTAGGTGCGGCCTGTCCTCACCCAAGACATAGCATGGGGCCCACCTTGACCATGTATTCGGTACCAATGTTGTCCATCATTTTGAATGATTGTATTAGAGCAAGAACCCAAAAATAAAGCAGATCCGAATGTTAGGTAGGGGTGTACATGAACCGAGTTAGCTTGATTAGCTCACTCGACTAGACTCGAAAAGTTCGATTCAACCGGTTCGAAGATGAGTTCGAGTGAGTCAAGCTGAGTTTTTGAGCTCGAAAAAATTTCGAACTGAGTTCGAGCTCAACTCAACTCCGATCGAACCCCAACTCAAATTGAACTCAAATCAAACTAATTCGGTGACTCGGTTACTTTGATATTGATGTTGCTCACCAAGTGTTCGATGAAATGGCTCAACGAAGTGTTTGCTAGTGGCAAGAAAGGTATGTATATGAAATAAATGCATTTTTTTCTTGATTTTGATGTCGCTTACAATGTGTTTGATGAAAAACTTGTAAACAACTGCAGTTGTTTTACATTTAGTGAGAAATTGAAAGTTCACGGTATGTGTTTGTCGTGAAAATGACACGGAGGCTTGATTTTAACTTGAACTCGGCTTGAATTGGCCCGAGTTGCTGACCAAACTGAGCCGAGCTCGCCAGTCAAACTCGAGGACCGAGCCAAGCCGAGGCCAGCTCGACTCAGTTCGACTTGTTGTACACTCGTAATGTCACGTGGACATACCATGGAAAATAGTGGTTATTGACCATTAAAAACTTATTGTAGGGCACATAATTAGTTTTGTATCAAACTAATATATGTTTTTCCTTCACAATTTAATCGAGTTCCTAATTAATGGATATAATTTTTTCTTTCTTTTTAGTAGCTAGTGAAAGTGAGTATGAAATCCTAACTACAAACAAGAAATTCAAGTTGGTGGGCCCCACTAATGGTCAGACATCTTAGATGCCTACACTGCCGAATTCTAAGGTAGGTTCCCAAGCATTATATATAAACTAGGGTTGTTGGCTTCTCAATACACTTCTTTGTAGTATACCATATCAAGCATGTTTCAATTGAACTGATGAATTTTATCCGACAACTAACTTTCTAGTTTATTTTAACTTGCCAGATTATTCTAAGGACATGTCCAATGTACCTCACCTGATGAATGGCCCGGATATTCATCATGTGTGCGTTTGTTCGCACCGAAGTATCACGCATATGCCACAAATGCCACTCACTCATGTGACTGAACTTTCATTAGCTGCTACGACGTTTTATTTTATTTTATTCCTTCGAAAACCTTTATTCCATGTAAGTGTATTTTAGTCATTTTCTTCTCCAAAGCTATCACATCCCACTCAGAAGTGGACGCGTATTATCCACGGAGCCTTTTTTGTTAAAAGTGCTTGTGCTAAAAAAGCTACGTGGGACCTCAATAATGATTCTGAGAAATTCACCCCGTCTTATAGACAGGGTGGGTTTCACATAAACATCACTGTATGCACTAAAAAGCTAAGTAGGGCCAACTGCAATTTCTGTGAATTTCTCACAAACATTGCAGTGAACCCTACCTAGCTTTTGAGTGCGTGAAACTTTCACGCGGTGATTGATTGCATGTGACATCAAAAGTATTTACAAATATCAGCAAACACTAAAAACAGCATGTTGTAACCATCAAAGGTAATAAAGCAAATGTCGTTATTTGCTAATAAAATTTAAAACTAGTATTATTTACTTATGACAGCATGGATAGACCATGACCACAAATCTCCAAATATGAAGATCCTAGCCATTGAAATGGATGATATACAATATTATTTTTTAACACACACCTACACCACATGAGCACTCGATCCTTGACTCGGGCTGAAACAGAGCCTGCATGTCTACCACTGAGCCATGGAGCTGGACCAGATGATACACAATCACTTGTAACACTTTAAACTTACTACATAAATACAGTCCAAATATGCATGATCTGACCTGTTACAAATATATGACTAAGTATCAAACTAGTAGAGAATGAATAAAAGTCCAAATATGTGCTTAAGCGAATCAAATCTCTTGATGTATATGTTTCTCAAATTATCAATACTGCTCATCGTATTCTTACCTAGTTTGTATTTTTAGTTCACAAGAGCTCTTGTATGATTTTTAGGCATTACATGCTAGTCATTGTACTGGAGCTAGTATATATCAGTGCATGCTATTGTTGCAGTGCATGTTTGTCATCTAGCGCTTCATTAGCTGGGCACACTGTATATATAGTTCTCTAGTCAGGAAATCAAACGGTTTACTTATCAGGTGGGCCGTTGTGTATAGAACAAATGAACGGCCTGAAAATACTAATTTTCTTTGTGCTTTAGTGTAGACACATAATACAACTGATCTATGCATAACCAAACTCAGAAATTCAACCCAATTCAAAGCCCAATTTAGAGCTTAGTACAAAGGCCAGTTCAAGCTCAAACTCAAACTCAAGCCTACTTAGCCTCAAGATTCTAATAACCCAAGAGTGAGAAGCAAAAAAAAAAAAAATACTCCAAGTCCCACCAGAGCTTCTGATAAACATCTGAGTGCCATTCATGTGACAGGAGGCTCATCCCATCCATTTACTAGGGAGGAAAGAGAAAGCAATGAGAGAAGCCCTTCCAACCCATAGGCTAGCTTAGCCACGCCCAAAACCTTTTTTGTTTATGCTGTTAGGAGGCCAATTTGCACTGCTTAAGTCGATTCTTACGACAACCTGTCCATCCATCTCCTTACCAACAATTCCTCAGCGATAGATTAGCTACATTCACCTTCACATCATCATTTCCCTTCTCAACCTGCTGCTTCTTTAGTTAACCTGAATGTAGAATCCATGGCTCGTCAGTTTTTTCACCATAACAAATTTGGACTGAATGAGGCTCTTTTATTTCTTTACTCTCATGTAAACGTGTCCTGGCGGATTACCCTTACTAATCCCTCATTTCCACTCCTAAGTTGAACATTGCACCACTTATTCACATCATTCCTGCATTCTCAACATTTTGCATTTTGGATATATCTTCTCAACCCCTTGCTACTCTAGTTAGCTTGAGTTTATATATGCTTTGTGCCTCCACTAATTCATCGGATCCTATCACATTAAAAATTTGGACCAACCGAGTCCCTTTTTATTCCTTTACCATCTCTCTCATGTAAATGGGTCCCAACGGAATGATCTTGTCAATCCCTCACGCACACTCCTAAGTTGGGCATTGCACCGCTGCATTGGATATTATCCATTCAATGTATCGTTTGACACTAGATTAGGCAAAATTCTTTATAATTTTATAGAGTTCCATAAAATAGAGATCGTACACTTGTACAGGCAGAGAATGTGACTAACACTTTCCTTCCATGTTACCATGATTCTTTACTCAGAATCTCGGGTTGTAGATCGATCAGAAATCATTTTAGAACAAGGAATCCCTAAATTCTTTAGTTTATAGATTTTACAGTCTAGTCGACGGTGGAAATTTAAGTTAACTCACTAGTGGCAACTTTAAGTCAAATATCTAATGTCCTAAGTTATAATCACACAAGCAAAAAGCTTTAAACGAGTCCTCGTGAGCGTGATCCCCATGATCTAACGTTCATAGTTATGCATTGTGGCTAGAGTTGGGCACGAGAAGAGTGGACTCAGTAGACTTAACTTGTCTGACTTGTTCAGACCCGACTCGACCCAAACCAAGTGGGTGAGTTGATCCGAACTGAGTAGACTTCGCACAATCCGAACTCAAACCAACTCAAACGAGTCAAGTCAGGTTTCGGATCGAGTCGAGTCAGTATCGAGTTGAATTTTAAATTGACTTGAAATTCAACTCGATACTAACTCGACTCGATCCGAAACCTGACTTGACTCGGGTTCGGGTAGCATATAAGACCTAAGACCTAAGACCTAATATAACCTACCTGCTGCACACCCCACCCGAATGACCTCTCTCCCTCCGTCTTCCGCTCTCTTAAGCCCAATAACCAACCAACTCTCTCTCTCTCTCTCTCTCGTCTCTCTTCTCTCTCTCTCTATCTCTCTCTCTCTCTCTCTCTCTCATGCACGGCCACACCTAATTGTCTATTTGTCCCAACCCAACTCAGTCCTAACTCGGTGATGACTCGACCCGACATGGTCCTTGTGACCAACTCAGACTCGGATTGGGTCAAGCATGCTAGACTTAGTACCGAGTCGGGTCGAGTTCGGGTCAGGTCTATTTCAAAACAGGGTCGAATTGGGTTAGCCTAACTAGGTATGACTCAACTTGACGCCCAGCTCTAACGATGGCCATCTGATGAGTGAACATTCCAATCTTTTGGTTTCCAATATCTAAACATCATGATTTTGATGGATGAATTCGGTCATGCATATGTTGCCATATTAGCATGTGCATTAAAGGTAAATGAGCAGCACTATTCACACGTTTGGGTAGTACTATGCATGGGTAAAAACCCGTCGACATGAGAAAAGTAATTAAAGTGATTGTTGATTGGTCCGGTGGAAACCAATCAACACTCACTGTAGGTTTTTTCCATCTCCTAATTTATGAATGCGAATTACCTTGTGACCCCATGTCACATGGCTTGGTGGTATTGTGATGGCCTATTGCTATTAGAGATGGGTGTGGTTGACCTCATAACTTTCAAACATACTTCGTATGGGCTACATATCTAACAGCAGCACATGACTCAATCAAATCATGTCACATCCCAACACCACCAAACTACATGATACAAAGGCTACCACATAATCAAAGCTCCTAATTTAATGGGTATAACTTCTTTTTTTTTTTTTTTTTCCTTTCTTTTAGTAGGTGAAGGTGGGGTCATGAAATCCTAACTACGAAACAAGAAATTTAAGATGGTGGGCCCTACAATGGTCAGACATCTTAGATACGTGCAATCCCAAATTCTAAAGTTGGGTACCCAAGCCTTATAATAGCTAGGGTGGTTGGCTTCTCAATACACCTTTTTGCAGTGTACCATATTACATATCTTTAATTTTCTTTATCAAGAGACGATAGTAGTGCCGAAAGAACTGCAATGGATAGAGACATATCTCGACCATACATGTATGTTGAATTTGGAGCTGATGAATTTTTCCAACAACAAGCATTTTTCATACTTGCCTGATTATTCTAAGGACATGTGTCCAAATACTTTATCTAATGAATGGCTTGGATCTTCATCGTATGTATGTTCATACAAAAAAATCACATATATTCCCTTATGCCACTCTCTTATGTTAGGGAGCTTTCACTACATGTACAATGTTCTTTTAAAAAGCCTTGGCTGCATATGAGGTCATTTCTTATGGAAAGTGAATAGCATCCAACTCAACAGTGGACGCGGATTGTCCGTAAAAATCCTTTTGTGAAAAGTTCCTGCACTGATAAGTTAGGTGGGGCCACTGTAATGTTTGTGAGAAATCCACCGTCCAAAATATACGGTAGGCCCCACCCAGCTTCTAAGCGCAGGAACTTTTTAGTGCTATTTAAAACTAAGTACTTGAAATATAATTTAAAAATTAATGTTATTTGCTTATGACAGCATGGATGGACCATGACCACGAATCCCCAAAACAGGAGATCTTAGCCATTGAAGCTTTGGTATTTCACTCTTTTCTCTGCTCAACGTGGCTTGTTTGTTGCATGTGATGAGAATCAAAGCAGATGGAAAAACGATTCCAAACCGTAGATGTCTTGTTGGTGGATAGATAACTTATTAGGTGTGTGTGTGTATATATATATATATATTTGGAGTCACAACATGTGTGATGAGTTCTAAAAAAACAAAAGAGTTTCATGAGGTGTTGCTTCATGTGTACCATTCATATTTTTGAGTCACATGAAGATTATGAGTTCTGAAAAGGGTTCGCACAAGTTCAGTGCGAATTGGCATGGCTGAGCCATTGGCTATATATATATATATGTGTGTGTGTGTGTGTGGGGGGGGGGGGGGGGGGGGCATGAGGTCGAGCTAGGGGGCCCCACTGTGATGCGTGTCGAACATCAACCCAATCAGTCAGATGCACCATTCCATCGTAGGCCTAGGTCTCAAAAATCAAGTCAATTTGTGACTTGTGTGGGCCACACCACATACAGAAGTGGGGAGGGGCCATGCACCATTAAAACATTCATAATCATTTTTGAGGGCCCACCGAGATGTAGTTTGTAAATCCAGCCCATCCATTATGTGTGTCCCACTTGAATGAGGGTCCACACCAAGTTTCAAGCACATGAAAAACTCAGGTGGGCCCCGCCAAGTGCTTTTATATGTTTTAACGGTGTCTTTACATAATTGTAGATGGTATGGCCCACCTGAGTTCCGTATATGGCTGATTTTTGGGATATCCCATAATTTAAAGGGTACCCATCAAATGCACGGTGTTGATGGTTGAAACACATCACAGTGGGGCCCACACAGCTCGACCTCACGGGAGCTTATAGTAAGCTGGAGCGCATTGTACCCCTATATATATATATATATATATATATATATATATAATATATATATAAGTGTCTAGGGGCTTGAAAATAAAGTCAATCTATGACTTGGGTGGGCCACACCACATACAATAGTTGATAAGGGTTACGTACCCTCCCATTAAAACATTCATAATCAGTTTTTGGGTTCACCTAGACGTGGTTTATAAATCCATCATATATATCATTATATGTGTCCCACTTGAATGAGGGGTTAGATCAAGTTTCAGCTGCATCCAAAACTCAGGTGGGCTTCACATAATTTTATATATTTTAGGCATGTATTCACATAGTTTTAGATGGTATGACCCACCCGAGAGTTCCGTATATGGCTGATTTTTAGGATATATATCCCATAACCTAAAGGGGACCCATCAAATGCACAGTGTTGACGTTTGACACACATCAAGGTGGGGCCCACACAACTACTTCACGTGAGGTCGACATCATAGTACCATTTCCCATGCATATATATACATATATAGACGCACTCACATGCACATGGGTATCAACATTATGAAAAAAGTGTTTAAGATCTGAACCGATCATCAGTAAGACCTGCCTGGGGTGGGTCTTAATGCCCATCGATCAACCATAGCCCTTGGATTGAGCGGTCTTTAAGAAAATAATGTACAATTGAGAGAAATTTGGTGGAATTTTTATATGACTAGACCAATATTCATTTCCTTTCCACATATGTTTTCTAATAAAATGGTTAGGATTGCTCAATCAGAGTGAGTTTTGCAGTATCGGTCATCTAAGATATGACCCACTTGATGACCCATCGTACATGTGTGGCCCACCAAAGAGTAGAAGGACCATTTTTGGAATAGGAGATTTTGCACTCGTGGATGTCCTACACGTGTGCATCTACCAGTAGTCGTACGTGTAATTAAAATATCATACTTAAAAGGGCAAAATTGGAAACAAAATCCCAAAGCCATCAGAAAGGGTTATAGCGTACAACCAGTTGTAGGTGATCGTTTGGTAACTAAAGACTCTTATATCCGTACACATGGCACACACCGGCCGGTACAGACCATTCGTTTGATGGACCATGGCAGGGATCGATCACACTCCAAAAATCACAAGATCAGATGATCCTATCCGTTGATTAAAGTATTTTCATGCGTAGAATATTGATCACTGGGACTTCTTCCTAACCGTTCGTTACTGATCATCAAAATCATACATTTGTCATCTAGGATGATCCAAGCCGCCCATCCAAAGTAGGGCTCAGCAGATGAACGGTCTAGATCCTATACATTTGTGCTACAATCATGAAATTAGCATGCGAGACAACTAAATTACGTGTGAGTGCACCTGATACTTTCCTTTTAATAATAGTCTGAAGTGCTCCACTCATACATACACGTGTACCCGCATCTTGCCCTAAATTCACAAGTGGACAGTCAATATCTCGCATATACTTTTATCTTTACGCAAGTTGTGATTTTGGTGGGCCCCACTCTAAATTTTTATTCCATTTTGCTATGTTATTATCACGCGTTAATCAGACCGTCCATCTGCATCTGCACACACAGTTCGTGCCAGCCATGTTGATGCCCTGGCCCAAAAAAATTCAGCCCAGCCTACTTATTAATGGACGGCTAAAAACAACTCTGCCAAATTTATCTAAGAGACCAGCCTGTTTTTTTTCATTGTGGGCCACCTGATGAGTGGACCAGCCTCAATTTTGGATTAGTGTTCTTACACAGAGGAACCAACCTGAGTGCTCAGCTTGGATCTCACACACGCGCATGATACTCACACGTGTCGTGTAAATGTCCTTAAGAAAGAGATTTGGTAATTCCACACACGTGCAGTACACACGGGTACATGCGTCACAGTGTGAGACGTGAGCTTTCCATCAGGTGATCTACACTGTTTAGATTTTTTGAAATAAGCATAAGACCATTTCACATCTCAGGTGGGCCGCAAGAAATCAAAATAAATGAATGGCCATAAAAAACTTGTAAGCTGTGGCCCAAAATATCAGTTCTACGGATGGCTTCCACATTTATGTAAAGCTCAGCTCTCATGCACGTACGTGTTTCATAACTACACGTGTGGCCGCATGTGAATATGTATGGCTACACACGCGTGTGGAATTATCAAAACCTCCTCTTTATTATTATCCGTCGGAGTAGGTAAGCAAGGTCGTGGGCGAACAACCACGTTTTCCTTAATTACAAAGATTACGGATGAAACACGAAATGGAAGTAAGAAAAAGTGCAAAGCATGCAGTAGTTTTTGTATTTGATTTTTCTTCCTTGTATTTGCTTTTTCCTCCTACATCCATTTCACCTACAATCTATTTGTACGACCATGTTGCTTGAGAAATGCTCACATACAACCCTTCCACTAATGTGACATTTGTGTTGGATGGTGGACCCAAGTGGTTGTTAGTAATGGTGCAAGTGCAACCCTCAACTCCAATATTGTTAAAAGCTATGTGGGGCTTACCCGTTGTGCTTGTAAGAAATCCACCCGGTTCATCTATTTTGTCAACTCATGTTAGGAGATGAGACAAAAAAATAAGGCAGATCTAAATTAAAGTTAAGTGCGCCCCACAACAAAAATTAGTGAGGATTGAATGCCTATCATTGAAATGTTCATGTGGCTACAAAAGTTTTGTTTCTGGTTAATATTTTTGTTGTTTTAGCTCAACTCAATGGAATAACCTAATGATCAGCGGTTTGGATGATAAACATCAAAGTAGACACCAAAAAGGGTTCAACAATAAGTATTTCTTGTTAGAGATTATTTGTTTTTTCATTTACATATATAATTATTAGTAAATAGGTAATGATTATTTACTCATATAATTATGGCATTAGTGTCTAGGTTGACATTGATAGTGAGCTTGTTTGTAGAGTTTTTCAGTACAAGATAATTGAATTTGAATAATTTTCATGTATAAAACTCGAGGGACCCATCATGAGGTATTTATGCCGTCAATTTGTTCCGCCAGCTCATTTTAGGGCACAAGCCCAAAAATGAAGCAGATTTGAAGCTAAGTAGACCACATCAAAGGAAATGGTGGGAATTGAATGCATAACTTTGAAAACTTCTTTAGGGCTACATAAGTTTTGCATCAAGCTAATATGTGTATAGCCTTCATACATATTAGTGTGATCTTCCGAATAGGTTGGATGATAGAGACACATTCTTGTGGGTCCCTACGAAGATTTTGATTTTAAATGGTGAACATCATTAACCCCTTGTTTTCTACGGTGCGGATCCACTTGAGCTTCCAATCACCTCATGCTCGATAACAAGATAGTAATCAATGGTCAAATAATATTCCGTAAAATTAAGTGATGGATGGAATTGTCTACTGCATAAAGCTCTCGAGCAATGAACCATCCATGATAGGGTTGAGTGTATAAAGGGTCTTGAATTCGAATTAAACATGTGAAAGATAAACACAAACAAAACAGCACATAAAGCACACAATTTTATGTAGAAAATTTCTTACAGGAAAAAACCACAACACAAAAGCGACAAATAATTCACTATAAAAAACCATATGCACCATCAATCTAAGTTTCAACTAATTGACATTGATCGAGCAACTCTCAATTAATTGAGCCTCATGTTCCAAAGTGTCTAGCAAGCAAATTAAAAAATTTGAAAATTTTCAATTAATCTACATGGAATGCCAATCAATCAATAACCCCTATTTTAACATATATTAAAAGACACTCAATTTCAACAGGGTCCAAATTGATGGATCTCTCTCTCTCCCACATGTAGGGTCCTAAAGTACTTCTACCATATTCAGGTAATCTTGTATCTACTATATAATAACCGGAAAAAAAAAAAAAAAAACCTATAGCATACATTGAATAATTACATGGTGGGGCCATCACTAAAATCAATTGGTGCTAAAATTAGAAACACACAAGCATATTTTTCATACGAATATCCCTCATGACTTGTGACTTGATGTGGTAGGATTAATTGAGCCAAATGCTATTGGATGAGTTTAGTATGTACTTGACCAATAACTTTCATACCTACTTTACGTAGACCCCACCTATGATAATGGCATAAGGCCCAATTAAATACAGGTCACCATGCAATCTGTGTCCATGCTAGCTAAGCACCTGGAACTTCCATGAGATCCCTATTGAAAAAGTGGACTGGGATATGCTAATGGCTGAAACTTTCCTGCTGTCCATCATGCCATCCATACCATTCATAAGATCATTTCTACTTGGATGAATTGAAAGTATAAAAATATTAGTCTAATCCAAAACTTATGTGGCCCCACAAATGTTTTGACCATGGAGCCCTCATTTTTTTTCTTTTTTTTTTTTCTTTTTTTTTTCTTTTAATATCGTGCAGTTGATGAGTTGAGTTTTATATCTATCTCATTTTTTAGCTCATGTACGATCATATCATGAACCACTCAAATGAATAGACACATACACATCCCACGACTATTATAGTGGCCCCAAGTTGGCTTTCCTTTCAAAAAGGGTTTTGCAAAATAGCGAGGGATTGTGCGGTCTAACCTCGCTTGACTTGACGGGATTTGATTACGGAGAAATGGAGCTCACGAAAAGCATATTTGTAAGTTATTGGGTGAGTGGCTATCTCTTACATAGATATGTAGCCCATCAAATCCGTTAAAGATAAGGTGGGGCCTGCGGCCCTTACCATGGGTCCAACTTGATGTATGCATCATATATCAAGGCTCTAAATCAATGTTGCCAGATTATTTTAAAGCACGAACCCAAAAATAAATGACGAATTCCATCCCATTAAACACTTCCAAATGGCCCACCGTCCAACACCTTGATAAGTTCACGCCGTCCTGGAAAAAAAAAAAAAAACCAACTATAAATATCAGCTTGATCCAAAACCTTTGTGGACCATTAATGGTCAATGACCACTGTTTCCTATTTTATGGTCCACCTGAGAATGGAATCTGCTTCATTTTTGGGCTCATGACTTCAAATGACCTGGAAAAACGGATACACAGTATGGATGTAAAATATAAATCAAGGTGGGCCCCACTGCAAGGGCCGCACGTCGTGGGTGAGTCCAGAGCCGCACCTAATCCGCTCTCCATCAAATCCCACCACGTTCGCCCAACAACCCGCATCCCCCATATATCAAAATCATCCAAAATTAGGTAGCCCACGTCATGGAATAAAGTTGGGATGGGACATCCACCCCCTTTGATTTTGTGTAGGGCCCATGTAATATTTATATGCCATCCAATCCATTCATCTCATCTCATGTGTCTTATAAGGATCAAAAAATTAACTAAAAATCCCAATGTTCCAAAACTTAGATGTACCATATTACAAAAGTTTTTTTTGTAAATGTTTAACTAGGTGGTCCACCTGAGTGTTGCATCAGCTTAAATTTTTTGGTACCACGACCAAACAAGGGATAGTACACAAGATGGACGGTGCAGATTTTATTCTTGTTAACTCATTTCCAGACGTTAGGGAAAGTTAGGTAGGGTAGCTAGGTACACTAGCGTCCTAGGCCGGTCCCTAATAAGGCTGACGCCAGCATACGTCAAATCAAAAATGTCGGCAGGAAGTCCTTTTTAACCGTCCATTGTTTCAATACAGGGTGGCCCACCTAATGATTTGGGGCCAGGTGATCTTTACTATGGGACCCACCTTGGATGTCCTGCACGTGATTAACGTTGAAAGGGATGATCAGTTGCATGTAATCTGGCTTTATTTATTATATTGGTAACTATGTGAGAAACGACTTTCCATGCGACATGATCAGCACCCAAATTCCGGTGCAAGATTATTTATAACCATCTGATCTTTGATCGGTGGACCGTGATGCATTGGTCCCACCAGCATGTAATTTGATTTGGGTGCTACCCTATTTTTTATTCTTCCCAACAGGCGCCCTGAGATTTGTGGGGCCCTTGTTTTCCCATGTGACATCTACTCCGTCCAGCATGTGTATACCAAAAAGTTAGATTATGGGTACAAAAATCAATCTCAGGTGCAAGTTAGATGATCCACACCACGGGGAACTGTGCAGGTAAGATGGTCCACGCTACAGGGAACAATGAGAAGGTTCTCCAACTATATGTTAGGGTACGGCCTACGATGGTGTATATATATTGCTGATGTGAAGTTCCATCTACCCCTTAAGTGCCTGTTTGGCCCCTGGTATTAAGTTGTATTAAATGGGATTGCATTACTAATCTCACTTTGAAATTGGGATTGCCATGTTTGGTAGGAGTGTGAGAATGGATTAAAATTAACTTTGTAGACTTTGGAAAATGAGCCTTGTGTTGGAAAGTGTGAGATGAGATTACAAATCCCATGGATGATGAATTTTTGGTTCATCAAGGTTCAATTCAAATGCAATTTGAAAGTAAATATTGGGATTTACTTTTGAATGTATACATTCCAAACATGATATTACAGAACATGAGATACACTCAATTTAGGGACAATACCTTATATATACATTTATTGTAACTTTTATAACTCCATCCACCTTAATCCCATCTAATGCGGCTGGCCAAACAGGCCCTAAAAGATTCTAAGTATTGGACATGCAAGTAAACTACAATGTGGAGTAGGTATGTAAATCTGAATGAGAGTTGAGCTTGCATGATATCGTCGGTGAACAACAGCTCAACTCCACCTCTACCCATATCAATTCTATCCAAATTGTTCATTAGGTGCACCTCAATGGGATGAACACCGAAAAAAAATAAAAAATCAGCGTGATAAAAATCTTAGGTGGGCCACGCGACATGAAATTTCCAAACTTCATTGGATCTGGGATTTCTTTTGTTGGTATCATCATTCTGGTAGGGTACACCTATTGGACGGTATAGATGTAATACTCAGACCCCAAGATGCCGTTTAAAAATGAGTGCATTTTCGTCATTTCACCTCCCTCAAACAAACCTAGGGGTGCACATCGAACCGGTAGAACCGTGGAATTGGACCGGAACCAACCAAGCGGTCCGGTTTGGTCCGGTTCTAGAGTGGACCGGTTCCGGTTCCAAAAATCAAAGAACCGATTACATCGATTCGGGGGTACGTAGAACCGAACCGAACCGAACCGTGAACTGATTCGTAGAACCGAACCGTGGATCTAAACCACAGAACCGAACCATGGAACCGAACTAGGAACCGAACCAGGAACCCTTCGATTGTTTCCATATTTGACTCATGATTTATGGTTTACAATGCACCGTTTGACTATTTTCATAAATGTATTTTTGCACACCTTATACAATATCTAAACCATTCATCAAATGGATCACAACACGAATGGACATGGGTTAGATTATAAAATAAAACATGCAATTGGGCTGGATTATAAAAAGCCTAGAACCGTGGAACCGATCCGGTTTTAACGGTCCGGTTCCGGTTTGGTTCTAGGGTGCTAACGGTTCGGTTCCGGTTCCGAATATCCTAGAACCGTTAGGAACAGTTCAGTTCCAGTTTCACCCTAGAACCGGACCGAACCGACCCATGTGCACCCCTAAACGGACCTATTTAGACGTTTGACGGTTTGAGTGAAGGGAGGCATTGTTTGGTAAAATGAGATTTCTTGAGTGATTTTTCATAAAATTCCCATTTATTTAAACTTGTAAAATTTTATAATTTTAAGTGTTAGTTATTGTTGAAGTCATGAAATCTCTCAATATACATTGATCCACCACACCCTACCAGCTTAAGCTTTTGGAGTAAATGGTTATATCAAAGTGGAAGATCTTATGTTTGAATCTCGAGAGCACCAAATATGCTTCGCTAAAATATTATTCTCCCGCATAGTTCCCATAAATGATTACTTGATAGTTATAGTTGTTTTTATATATTTATAATATTATAAATATTATTTTATTTAAACATTTTCTTTCCGAGTATTGCATGATTTCTTTAGCATACATTGTACCTGCTCAGCACACTTATGAAATCTATCAAAGAAATGTTATGTCTACTCCCTCGCATCACATACAATGGTACTCCACGGCATGCTAGCCAACACAGCACGTATGTACAAGATCCAGACCATTCATCAGGTGGGGCGTGATGACAACATGTTGTGGACAAAAAATCAGGCTGGTTTACACATCAGGCAGACCGATTGTGTACATTGAATACTTATATGTTTTCTAACCGTCTATTTCATTGCATGAGTGTGGCCCGACGATGAATCTGAAGTTGGTTTTTTTTTAAAAATTATCTAAGGGTTGGCCACAGTATTGTCCAGTGACGAATTGCCTTGATCTCATACACGTTTGACTTATTGGCACGTGTGCATCCGATCCCGTCCATCCATACCAGCGAGTGCACTTGCATCCGTGAATATAATATTATCCAATCGCTTACACAGAATGGCACTTTTTGAATATGTATTTTGTTTTTTGCGAATGGGTCCCACAAGATGGCGAACATGACCAGCCGTTGAACTCGAAAGGACAGAGATACCCCGAGTGGGGCCCACCGGGGGTCTATGTATGGCATCCTACCGGTACGTCAGCTTCGCACCACCGTTGAAGTCGGACGCCAAGGAGGATCCCACCGCCATATCGTACGTAGCCACCACGTGAATCCGGAGGTTTTTGTACGGCTGTCCCTTGATTTTATAGTGGTGGGCCTATAATGTTGTGTATATGTTCTCAATTAGGGCTGCACATTCCATCGAAACTGTGGGGGTATATTTCGGTCTATGGATGGTATAAATGTAATGGAAAATCAAGATTTTGAGCATACTAGTCTCGTTGTATCACGAAATTGACTGAAAATTCGTTCTCTCGTATATATTCTTTAGTTGGTTTTTTTGATCATTCTCGGGGATAATTAGTGTACTAAAAAACCCTTGTTTCGGAACTTGGTCCCTTAGTAGAGCCTTTTTTTTTTTTTGGTTGTTTTCTGTGTTTTCTTTTTTTTTTTTTTATTCTCTTCCTCTTTAAACATGTCTTTCAAAGAATTACTATAACCCCATTTAATGGTATTTTCGCTCGTACCTTTACTGTCATCAACTTCTTTGTTGTATGTGTACTACCAACAACTTATAAAACCCTACAAAAGTGTTGTTTTTTGCTCTGATTGACCATATTTCTTAGAAATAGCAGCTGGTGGAAGACATTTTAAATAAAAATTTTATTTTATTTTTTAATAGAATAACATTTACTTAAAGATGGAAGTCACTTTTGGTTGTAGATAGAGTGAGATAGTCATAGTTGTTGTTATCGTGGAGTTAAGTGATTATTGAAAGAAATTTTAGGTAGATATGGATGGTTGTGGTTGTCATGTGGAAGACAATGAAAGAGATATAATTTGAATTTTCTAATATATTACCTTGGTTGAAGTGGTTGTCATCTGCTAAGAGTTTGGATTATTTGTGTTAAGGTCTAAGTTGTCATGTATTAAGAATTTTGATACGGGTTGTCATGTATAAAAAGTCTAGGTTGTCATATGTTAAGGGTTTAAGTTATCATGTGTTAAGGGTTTTGATCGTGGTTGTTATGTCTTAAGGGTCTAGGTTATCATATGTTAAGGACTTAAGTCATGGTTGTCATGTGTCAAAGGTATAGCTTGCCATGTGTGAAGGATCGATGTTGACACACAGTAGCCCAGACTCTTAACATATAACAATCTCAATATTTTAAAAGCAATGGCTACGGACTAAAATATTTTTTCATTATGTACTAGATTTAGTCCGTAGCCTTTTCTCAACCTCAACCTTTTAAAAGTAATGGTTACGACACCAATGACTACGTATTAAAATATTATTTCGCTACAGATCTCATCCATAGCATTTACTCCCATTTTGGTAGTGAATGCATGACAACATCAACTCTTAATACATGAGAATGTTGACCCTGAAAAAACAATGTCTACTGACTAAAACAATATTTCGCTATAAATTTAATCTATAACCTTTGGTTCATTTTTCTTTTAGTGAATACATGACAACCTTGACCCTTAACACATGACAACCTTACGTCTATCCCTACGTTATACAATTATCTCATTGTGAAGATTTCGGGGCATGGTCAATCTTTGGTGGGGCCAACACATTAATGGTTTGTATCCCACGCCTCCTTGGGAAAGAAGAAAAAAGAACCAGAGTTATAAGATACTTTGGAGCCTACGATGTTAGACAATTGCTAGTTAATTGCTTGTAGCAACTCAAAACTAATCTTTGATCAGAGTCTTGGAGTTATACTGGTTGAACAATCCCAACCGTTGAATATTGGTAGATTTAACTGGTGGACACTTGTCTCTTAAAATAATACTATCCAATTTCATTTTCAAACCCCGTCAAGGGTTCGAGTATCCATAGGTGGTGAAATCCCACTATGGCGTGAGTGTGTGGGGATGTGTGTGCGTGTAAAAAAGAAAAAAAATATATATATATATTTTTGTAAGGGGACCATAACTACTCTTATTTCAACCATCCATTTGATGGCCATTTATTTGGAAGTAAAGATCTTCCATTCAGGATAATATTCAAGGTATGCCCCATCTGCAACAATCCCCACTATTAGACTGATGTGGATTCAAACACATACGTCCCACGTGTAAGTTTAAGTGTGCAGGTGTATGGAAAATCATGCTCTCACAATGTATCAACTAACTCCAACGTTCCCTTTTATTTCCCTGCAAAAAGCAGGTGCCACCAATCTTCATGCCTGTACCAATACCCAAATCAAGAAAGGATTTTGGATGAGACATGGCCCATCTTTGCACAATTTTCTGACAAATGAAGCCCATGGTTCAGTAATCTAGACCATTCACATGTTCTCTCCCACCATCGATGAATCACACCCCAAAAATCTCTCAGATTGGAATATCCCAGCCCGTAATATTATGATGTCTCTCAGTTGAATGTGGACAACTGTCTATCTATAAATTGGTTCCAACAATTAAAAAGCTACAATAGCCATTTCCAAGAGAATTTTGAGGCATGGTCCACTTATATGACGGGACATAATAGATCAATGGTCGGGATTACCAATCTATATGCATTGCTTATTAGAATTGAAGGCACAAGAGCAACCTCCAAAGATATATGCAAGGGGGGGAGAGAGTGGGAGGGGAGAAAGGGAGAGGGTTGGGTTAGGTTGCATTTTGAAGGGCGGTTGGTGGGTAAGGGTTTAAGTGATGGGTGATTTTGTCATTTAAAAATGATAGTACAACACATACATACATGCTCTCTCCCTCTCTCTATATATATGGTCATGCTCACAGGCACGCCTATGCATGTGCCTACCCTTACACACGTGTTATAAGTATCTAATCCGAATGGTCAATGTCATGCGAAATCCCATAAAACCCCAAGGGACAAAATGTCATCATGATCTAAAAGCCTGGTGGTCCATAGCAAAGAGAAATGCAAATCAAAAGCTGAAGTTTCACAAAGTGCTGCTTCACATGTACCGTTCAGATTTTGGAGTCATATCATGGTATGATAAGTTCTCAAAGTGCAACCAAGCATTCAGCTATATATAATATTAAATTATAAATATTTTAAAATATTTTAGGAACAGACTTTGATTTATTAACGGACAAAAGCACGTGTGATTGTAAAAGCTTTTGAATAAATATATGGTAGGTATACAAATTTTATATATATGGCAGATGTATAAATTTTTTTAAGTGCGAACGTGATTGCATGGTGACCTCATCATCACAAGGTGTTGGAATGGGGTGAGATTTGATTAGAAATAGGTGTTGTGAAATGGGCCACTCAAGTATAAATTCAACCTAACAAGTTTTAAGCATGCTTTGTGTGGGATCCATCTCTAATAATGAGACGTGGCCTAATAAAATCCCAATAAATTCCAACACCATGCAATCTTTGTATGTGGATTTAGAAAACTACCATTATATGGATTAAGGAGACTATTGGGGAATGAATACGTGGGGCATCATGATATATGTGTTTATATGCACACCATACATTGAGTTTGCTGGCTCATTTTGGCGTAGGAGCCCAAAATTAAAATAAATCTAAATCTCAAATGGTCCACACCACATGAAACTAGGAGTGGATTAGCTGAGACCCTTGATCCATTGAGATGGGTGGGACCCTGACGGTCGAGCCCACTATGATATATGTGGCTACATCATGCCGTCCATCTTTATTGAAAGCTTGTTTTAAAGTACAAAAAAAATACAAATGAAGCAGATCTGAATCACAAGTGAATTATAACAGAGAAACAGTGGCAATTAACTATTAAAATCTTTTCATGGGCTAAAAAAAGTTTTGGATCAAGCTTATATGTGTGTGGTGTCTTCATTCGTATCTTTGTGACCTTATCAATAGGTTGGATGGAAAATAAACATTCCAGTGGCCGGTGAAGGTTTTAATGGTAAGGATCCAATCAATGTTGTTTTTCGTGGTCTAGTCCACATAAAATTTGGATTTACACCATTTTTGGAATAATGCCCTGAAATGAGCTTTCAAACCGGTTGGATGGTGTGGATTTAAAGCACGTAAATCACTGTGAGCCCCCCATTAAGGGTCCCACCTACCTCGGTGGATCCGGGGTCTCACCTAATCATTCAGGTACGTGTGACCTTATCAACATGTTTGATGGCAAATAACATTACAATGGGCCTAGGAAGTTTTAAATGGTGGACATCTAATCACAGTTGTTTCCTGTGGTGTGGTCCACAAGAGATTTGGATCTTCTTCATTTTTTGTCTCAAGCCCTAAAATTATCCCGTAAAATGGATGGACGGCGTGGATATAAAACATATACATCATTGTATATTCTACAGTCATGGATACACCGAATCAGCTCCCTCTTTCAAGTACAGCCAGACCGTCAATGTTTTCCTTAAAAGGGGAAAAGCCAAATTTCGTTCGTTCCTTAAGAAAAATGCCTGTGTACCTGGCTTACGTACTTACTCGGATCACATTTGCTAGAAAACTCTTAGTGTTATTAAAATCCACACCGTCCATCAGGTAGAATAACTTTATTTTATCTTTTATTTCAAAACTCAAGCTGATACGATACCCAGATGGGCCATTAATACCTAAAACATCCTTTCATTACCCATCTGAGCCTTGTAATTCTGTGACTTTCTCTTATATAATTAATCCTGATATAATACATTATATGAATGGATTAGATGGTATAAAATAATCACGGTGGGCCATACACATGCCAACCGAGTAGCATCTCCGCGACGTACCGTAGCTCGGGCTATCAGCAGGCCGGGTCTGGTGTAAGTCTCGTCCCGGATTTAGAACTATTCCGGGCTTTCGGGCCGGATGTTTCCAAAATTCTGATCTTTTGACGCCCTTATTCCTTGGAGGGTAAAAACGTAAAACCGACGATATTCCTTGAAATTACCAAAATACCCCGTCCATCTCCTTTAAAAGGCAGCCCAAGGGCCAGGAAAAAACGGACCAGAACAGCTCATCAGATTTCAGAACTACGCTCTCTCTCTTCCGTATTCTTCTTTCCTTCGTTTTCTCTCCCTCAAATCAGATCTACAAAGAGAAACCCTAGAATTTCCCCAAACCCTTTCAAAAATCCATTTTTTCTCTTCAATTCCATGGCAGATATCGGATATTTCCGGCGAAACTGACATACTTCCGGTCAAATCGGCCGATTCCCGGCTAGAATTTCACCTCGTCTCGATCTTTCCGTCCGTTTGCTCTGCTTATACGCATGAGCTGTTCCGTCAATCTAGGGTTTTCTTCTGCGAATTCGAACCATTTCATCACGTGCCTTTTGATCTTCGTCCTTCATTATTCCCCTCAATTGCCTCCTTCCCTTTTTAATTTCGAAAAGATCTCAACGGTAAGGATCGCGACACGACGTCAGCATGGAGTCTCGGAATGGAATTGATCGTCAGTTGAAGAGAGGTGCGGAAATTCTCTATTTTTATGATTATGATTTTTGATTTTTTATGGTATTCGGTTCTGATAGTTTTCTGCGCTTGAAAATGGTTATTCCTCAATTTTCTTTTTTAATTTTAATTTTATGTTTTAAAAAAAAATAATATAATTTTCTGTTTTTAGGCGTTCTTTTCCTTATCGTGCGCACCCTTTTATAACGTGTGGTGGATATTTTGTGGAATGTTCGAGAACATGGTGGTGGAGGCAATTAATTGATATGCATGTATGGATGCATGCACATCTCAACATATACATGCACATTCATGCATGCATGCATGCGCTGAAATTCTCTGTTGAAAATTGGAAATATATAAGTTAGAGATTCTCATGGTTGCATGTTCACGCACGCAAGTACGTATATACATACTCCTAACTCTAGCAAATGTAGATACGTATTTGCATATACTAGAGAAATGGTCTGGAAACTAGACTTTGATCGGGACCTTGGTGAGTCAGGCTCCGAGTCTACTGAGTCAGACTCGTTATCGACTGAGTCAGACTCGTTATTGATTGAGTCAGAATTGGCTTCGTACATTTCTGAGTCTTGACTCAGACGCAGTGATGACTCGACCTTGGACATGGCCAGGCTACTCTGGGTGCCATCGGGATTGGTTTCCTTATGGCCAGTAAAAGGCTGGGATTACCCTAATTAGGGCTGTCAATGGGTACCTGGACCTACAGGTGCCTGAGGACGCGACCCAAGTTTATGAGTTGGTGTCCACATTTTTGGACCTGTTTACAAATGGGGTGGACTGCGGGTCAGCCATTTTGGACCTGGTTAAAAATTGGGCATTGTTGAGTTGGGGTTGCATCAATATCCTGGACCCTGGCCCGGACCCTGACAATGGCCCGTACCTGCTTAGAATTGGATAGGGTCAGATCCAAGCGGGTCTCTGTGTGTGTGTAACCATTGTAATGTGTCGGACATCCACACCATCAATGAGATGCACCCGTCCATGGTGGGCCATGGGCCTAAAAATCTGGCCAATCCATGATTTACGTGGGCCACACCATAGAAAACAGTTGAGAGTGGATGCTCATCCATTGAAACCTTCTTGATTGTTGTAGGGCCCATGGAGACGTGGTTCAGATGTCTAACTCATCCGTTGTGTGTGTCCCACTTGGATGAGGGGTCACACCAAATTTCAGGCCATTCCAAAACTCAGGTGTTCTCCACCAAGTGCTTTTAGATGTTTTAGTCATGATTTTACATGGTTTCAAATTGTGTGGCTTACCTAAGTTTCAGATATGGCTGATTTTTGAGACATCCCATAACATAGAGGGGACCCACCAAATGCACAGTGTGGACGTCCAACGTGCATCATGGTGGATCTCATAGAGCTTGATCTCATGGGAAGTTCACAAGGTTGACCTCAACCTAGCTCGAATCTAGCTTTCTGCCAGGCCTAGCATTTGTTGCTCAGCTTGATTGGTTGAACGTAGATGTAACTTGATCAAGAAAAACTGATTGGTTTGAGGTTTGAGTAAAATAATGTCCATGGCCAATTCACCTCAGGTTTCAGAGAAGTCTGCCCTCGCAGTCAGATCAAGTCAAGTTTTGGAACCTTTTAATACTATTTTCTTTAATATTAAGAAGTTTTTGCCTTACATAATGACAGTTTATCTATATGAAGCTAACATGAATAAACAGATGCATTCATGCTTGTCTGTCGAGAGTGTGATTGTGAACATATATTTTATATATTTGCAACTAAGACACGTCACATATAACAGCTTTAGACAGGATAACACTGGCAAAGTTGATACTATTAGACTTTTATAAATTTTAAGTGATAATGTAAAAATAGATATATATTCTGCAGCATTATTAAGCTCCTAGCAGTGATGGTAACAAAGTGTTGATGTCAAGTGGTCAGCTGGTCACATGGGTTAAGAAAAGTCATCTGATATCACTTGGTGTCATTTGAGTCGTATCGGTTTCAGTCTGAAACGAAACAAGTCACGAAACTGAAACAGAACTGAAATGAACCGATACAGGGTGAGTCATACTGGCTTAGGTCCTTTTGTGAGTCAAAAGACAGACCCTCTTTTTAAACCTTTGTCTGGTCATGAAACTTTTGTCAAGCTACCATGAGAAATCTTGTTTAGAATGTTGATCAAGGTAGGGCATTCCCCATAACCAATCTGCAACAATTTGTAGACCTGGTCATGGTGGGAACTGACTAAGGAGTAGGCTTTTAGATAGGAATGATTGGAAAATCAAGATTTGTAGCTGGTACCTATAGTACTCGGAGGAAATTTGAACTCTTAGAGTTATCATTCATGTGTATATTAGTACTTAACTGATCTGCAACAATAATAGAAATATATGGTACTCTTAGAGGAAATTTGAAATTTTCTTCTTCTTAAGATTTTAAGCTGGAAAGCCAAATTTATTGGAAATTTGAACTCTTAAGAGTTACCATCCATGTGTATATTTCCTTATGAATGTGTGAAATCAGTACTGAATGCATTTGTGATGGCGTGTATTGCAAAATGCATGCATCCATGCCTAAGGGTTTGAACAACTGAATGCTGACTTTGATTGCATTTTGTAGCTTCTTGCTATTCAGAAGTTGAGAGAAAACCCCTCTCTCCTTCTGTCATTGTCATTGGTGGTGGCTTTGCTGGCATTGCAGCTGCTCGTGCTCTTCATGATGCGTCTTTTCAGGTAACTCAATTTCCTTTTCTAGAACTATATCATTCACCTCTAAGTTACTTTGGTGCTTGTCTGTATGTGATGCCCTTCTATTATCTTGTTGTTCATATCATTGTGTCATCTGATATGATGTGTCATGCTTAGGTTGTTCTGTTAGAGTCTCGGGATAGACTTGGTGGCCGAGTGTACACTGATTATTCATTTGGTTTTCCCGTTGACATGGGTGCATCATGGTATGCTTCTTGTTATTGTTCTTTGACTCTCTCCTCCGTTACATTAGCCTTTTACATTAACTTTGCTCCACTACCCTTTTATGGTAAAATGCAAGGCTACTCAACAATATGTTTTAATGTGTTGTATTCATCAACTATGCTTCAGGTTGCATGGGGTCTGTAAGGAGAATCCTTTGGCACCATTGATTGGCAGACTGGGACTTCCGCTCTACCGTACTAGTGGTGATAACTCTGTGTTGTATGACCATGATTTGGAAAGGTAATTTGAAATTGAATATCCGCTGCTCTTAGGGTGCTCTGTTTTCTTCTTTTTAATTTAATGCTCCATGGTTTTTGTTGAGTTTTGTGTGAGCACAATCTACTGGCTTTTCCTTTGGAAAGTATGCTAAGCTTTCTTTGCTTATTTCTACATTTTAATTTTCGGTAAATGATATCTACATTCTATTTTTTCCTGACAGATCATGCACCATTTTTTTCTACTTTTGGTATCAAAATGGTACCAAAGTACTGGATATGGAATGTAGAAAGAAAGGTTGTAATATAAAAAAAAAGAGGGTGTAATTTATATAAAAAAAATAGAGGGTGTAGATATTGCTTCCCTATTTTTTATTTTAGAGGAAGAAGAAGAAGAAGAAGAAGAAGAAGAAGAAGAAAACTTGAGCTACTTATTTTAATATTAGTACTTAACAATATGGATTTGTCAGCATGTAGAGTTTTTCTGGGGTCACTATCGCTATCTGGACATTTACCCAACTGTTCATGCTTAAGTGATGGGGATAGCAAGGAACATATATAAAAATGTGAAGAAATTGAGAAAATACTTATGATTATATCTTTTCTTTTGGCATTGCTTCTTTTCCAGTTATGCACTATTTGATACGGATGGGCACCAAGTCCCTCAAGAACTGGTCACAAAGGTTGGCCAGGCATTTGAGAGTATTTTGCAAGAGGTATGTTTTTCTTGTCTTGCCTTTGAGAGGTATTCGAGAGTGTATCATGGATACTACATTTTCTAAATTGCTTTTGTTGATAATTTTGCTAAACTGGTTGCAAACTGATGATTCCAGACAGAGAAGGTAAGGCAGGAAAATAGTGAAGACATGTCTATACTTCAGGCCATCTCTATTGTTCTGGAGAGGCGTCCAGATTTAAGGTTCTGTAGAAACTATACCTTCATTCCTTGGCCTATGGCGATTGCTGGTTTTTCAAAGCATTGAAGATTCTGTATTTTGATAAAAATGGGTTTTGTTTCCAGGCAAGAAGGACTTGCTCACAAGGTACTCCAATGGTACTTGTGTAGAATGGAGGGCTGGTTTGCAGCAGATGCGGATACCATCTCACTGAAATGCTGGGATCAGGTATGTCATTCCTATTTATCAAAATCTTTTTTTATCTGAGAACAAAAACGTCATTTTATTGGGGGGAAAATCTCAATGCATTTTTTTTTCTCTTCTTGATTTTGGGAATTTCAAACACGATGTGTGGAATGATCTCATTTGACTAGTTTGTATGGTAGTTTGTTCCAAATGAGTTGTATTAGAGATAAGGAAGATCTAATCCTGGATCTGGACTGTCCATCTGATCCGACACACTCTTTATTGGTCATCTGGCAAAAATATTACCAATCAGATGATCCTTACTGGCTTCAAAGGTGTATGGTTCATATAAGTTATTACAAAATATGGTCAATCACCTAAATAGATTGTCTGCCTGTTGGATACTGCCATGCATTGCTTCTCTTCATCTTAACCATTCGATCACCATTCTGTATAACAGATTGTTATAAAAGGGCTGTGGGTTGGATGGTTAGGATCATCCAGCTGGTTTGGTTGCTGCAAAGTTGCCAATGATGGTGGTTGGAGTGTATTGATGGTCTATATTAGTACTTTTTACTTTGTGTCTAGTACAACTCATTTCCACCGTAATGATGGGCGAACTAGTTGCATAGGCGGATGGATGGTCTATAGTTCTATGTTCCTATTTATCTAGCTGAGGTTTTCTTGCATCTCCTGTATTTTGCCTAATTTTGGTTTAAATTTTATGATTATGTGTGCGTGTTGTACACACTGATAACAAAATTTTTATACAACGATGTATCTATCACTCAATTGTAGTGGACGTTCCATTAGATGGTTTGACGCTGATAAATATTTCATTGTCCTGGGTGATATGGGTTATAATAGCATGTAAGAATGACGCATCCTGCCATTAAATTAATCCTTCAATGTAAAAAATGCAGGAAGAACTGCTCTCCGGTGGTCATGGGCTAATGGTCCGGGGTTATCTCCCTGTTATAAATACTCTGGCCAAAGGGCTCGACATCCGTCTCGGTCATAGGTATGGATTTTTGTTAATCTATCATCACAGCCTTATGGTGCGGGCTATGTCTTGTATGTGACATGCATGAGTACTCTCTTATCTGGATTATGGCCTTCAGGGTGACAAAGATTGTCCGCCGTTATAATGGAGTCAAAATCACAGTCGAAAATGGGAAGACATTCACAGCGGATGCAGCTGTGGTTGCAGTCCCACTTGGGGTTCTCAAGTCCAACTCTATAAAGTTTGAGCCCAGACTTCCAGAGTGGAAGGAAGCTGCGATTGCGGACCTCGGTGTTGGAACCGAGAACAAGATCGCGCTGCACTTCGACAAGGTCTTCTGGCCCAATGTCGAGTTCCTGGGAGTAGTTTCACCCACTTCTTATGGATGCAGCTATTTCCTGAACCTTCACAAGGCGACCGGCCACCCAGTCCTAGTTTACATGCCTGCTGGGCGTCTTGCCCATGACATCGGGAAGATGTCTGATGAAGCTGCTGCTAATTTTGCCTTTCTGCAACTCAAGCGGATTCTCCCTGATGCCTGTGAACCAGTACGTTGCTTTCTCCTTTCTGGCACTCTCATCTGGCTTGGTACAATTTCAGAACTGTCCATATTAGTTTTTGTGATAGTTTGATGCAGTTCCATCGCGCCTTTATGCATTTTTTTATGTTTGCATCATCTCTATAAAACACAATACGCTTGTTTTTATAGATGCTATCAATCCAATCTTTTGCCAATTTATCTGTTGATCATAGACTGTTATTGTGTATTTTCATCTGTACCATCTTTCTGTAAGCTACTAAAAGGAGAAATTTGAAGTATCTCATGATTGAGGTACTTGTGTCATGGCCCATCCATGTGGATCAGATCATATCAATGGTCTTAATAGCTGTGCCGTGGTTCTCCCTCGTGTAACCATCCTGGAAAACTCGCTAGTTTAGACTTGGTGGTAATCACACAGCTTTCTCTTTCTTTGCAGATTCAGCATCTCGTCTCCCATTGGGGATCGGATGTGAATTCGCTCGGCTCCTACAGCTATGATTCCGTCGGAAAGCCCCACAATCTTTACGAGAGGCTACGTATCCCTGTAGACAATCTCTTCTTTGCGGGTGAGGCGACGAGCATGAGCTACCCAGGAACCGTGCACGGTGCCTTCTCGACTGGTCTGATGGCTGCTGAGGACTGCAGGATGCGCGTGTTGGAACGGTACGGTGAGCTGGACCTGTTCCATCCGGTCATGGGTGACGACTCTACATCCGTGTCCGTCCCCCTTCTCATCTCGCGCATGTAATTCTCCTCCCTGCTCAGGTCCCTATGTTAAACACAGGTATAGCTTACACATTCTTCCACAACACCAAGTGTCCTTTTTAAAAAAAAAGATCATAGGAAAATCTCTGTTTTCCTTGGATTTTTTTTAGTAGGCATTTGGTACGTGTATTCTCTTCCTCTGTCTAACATAGCTTATGACTGTGGACAACGGTAGAAGACTTCAATTTCTATATTGTGTTTGTGCATCAAGGGGCAGGGATTGTTGTTGCCCCAGCATTACAAAACACTCTTATGTGAGTTTTAGTTATAATCATTGCCTGGAAATATCATTTTGAAGGCAGTGATGCGTAGATGATAAATATTCAATAGGGTCATTAGCATCAGGACAGTTGATCATGTGGACTTCAATCAAGCTTTATTATACAAAAATAATAGTTTATGGGATCTTAATACTTCTGATGTCGTTTATTTTCTGTGTTTGCTTCTAACAGCATGATTTATTATCTCCAGCATCTGTGGTGTGGCCAACCCATTTGAGAGCATTAGCCATTTCCTCCTCTCTAATTAAGAAAGGTGAGCTTGGGTTGATGTTCGAGCTTAAGCTGCCAAGCAACTGTGCGTTTGAGCTTTGTGGGACCCACATGTGATGCATGAGTGGAAAATGAACAGTGCATATGGTGTGCCAGCCAGGGAGAGCAATGATGTGCAATCACACACCCAAAACCCACCGATATTTCATGTGTTTTCAAGTGGCTTGCAATTTGGTTTGCCCCTTAATTGTGGTGGTTTGCACCTGATGAATTGTCTGATGGCATATACAAAACTTGGTAGAGACCATATGCCATCTCCTACGGTAGCCATCCTCCCTCCCCACTGTCCTCCATTTTTGCCTTTGGTGGGACACCCCACCTTAACTTGTCTGGGGCGCACCACCATATATATAATATGCATGGGTGGTGAGGATTCCATATAAACATCATGATGGGACCCTCACATGGTCTTTTAACAGAATCATGGAAGTTGGCTTACCGGTATTTAAAAGATAGAAGCCTATATAAACGTGCGCACAAGGCTTCCATTCCCCTGGATGTACTACTTTGCAAAGATACACTGCTTCACCTTTGCTCTAATTGCCAATGCTACTCACCTCAGTTAGACCCACCATTTACACATAGTCCCAAGTTTAAGTAACTGTCCAATACATAAGAGGAAAGGTCTTATATAAACCATATTTCAACTCCAACACTAAAATAGGTTTTCAAAACAAAAGTTATCTATAGAAAATTTGAAAACTAATTTAAATCATGGCATGTAACCTTAGACCTTCCAACCGGTAATGACCTTTTCATGGACGGGAGGAGAGTAGAAAATTAGCTTTCCACCTTGAACTAGCCATTCTCCTAGTTTTAGGGCTCGTTTCGATGCACTTTCTCAAGGGGGGTTTCAAGCCTGCTCTGTTTTTGTTTTTTTGCAAAAGTGCATCCAAACGCGTAACATCAACTTCCGTTTGGAACAAAATGGTGTTCAGGTCTCAAATGCCCGTTCTAATGGTGCATCTAAATGACCCTTAACTAGTGGTTGAAATGACATCGTACATGCGTGAAAGGGAACACTCCAACCACGCCACCCTGGCGTCCTTATACTCCTAATAAGCCTAGTTGGTATTATAAAACGAATGGTGGGAAATAATCCATGGGGTTAACTCCATCGGCGAGTGTTCCATCAATGAATGAATGATAACATCAATAATCCAATGCTCCAAAACGTTATAGTTAGATTGAACCTTGTGGTAGGTCTCGATGCTTGCTTCAGTAAATTAGGGTACTCTTCTAAGGCGACAATATGCCAAACGAGGAAAATTCCATGGGCCAATTTATGCTATGAGAACCTGCTCCAACGGCTTTGTTCCTGGGCTTTGGGTTCCACCCGACTAGGCTTAGGCTGAAAATTGCTGGACTCCCATTTCTCACTCTAATGTTCTTATGGTTATGTTCATTGATCAAGTGGGTCACATGTACAAAGAAATAGACACTTAAAAGTAATGGGCTACATTCAAGATGCAGGGATTGCCGTTTTTTTTTTTTTTTTTTTTAATTTTTTTTTAAACACACCCCACATATCCACGCACCCACCCCTGCACTCACACTGTAGTGGGATTTCACCACTTATGGGAACTCAATCCACGACCTCATGTTGAAACTCGTGAGAGCCTAATATCCAGGCAAGGACTCTAACCCCATTACACCCTTTGGCATATTCGAGCGTTTGTGCTAGTTAACTGTTACATTCACGGCTTAGCAACTGTCAGTCAAGTGGGTAATATGAGGGTGAACCAGAAAAGTTTCGTAAAGCTATATATTCAAGCAATTAGGTAGACTTGGGTCCTTACTCATGCTTTGTTAGTAAGGTCACAGGAGTTTTAATATGAGGTTATGAATTTGAGTACCCATTGTGGTGAAATACCACCGTTGTGTGAGTGAGTGTGTTTAAAAAAAACAAAAGCGGTTAGGTAGGGTCCGTAGTAAAAGGAATAGTCACGGGCAGGTCAAGCCAAATGCTGCACATTTATGGCATGGGTGCGAAGGAAATGGATGATTATGAGACACACTGACAGGTGGTCCACATTTGTACTAGTGTACCCCATCTATATGCGAGGAACAGCCACCAATTTTTAGTAGATCGCGGCATCCATACGCCACTGAATAGGTACAAATAAATGGATGGTTAAGAGAAACTGACAGGTGGTCCACATTTGATGTGCTAGTGCAGTTCATTCATATGCGAGGACCAGCCACCGGTTCTAAGATCGTGGCATCTGTAGCACAGGGCCCACGTAATGAACATAACTTAGATTGTGACACAATTCAGGCTGGTCTAATGGCCAGGTGGGTAAAAACTCAAAAATGTTATAAAATAATAATTAAGGTCCTGTTTAGTTGCCACTTAAAAATGAGTTCATCTCATTTAATTAACAATAATTATATATTAAAGATTTTGACACATGGTCTCTATTATATATATATTTGAGTTCTCTCTCTCTCTCTATATATATATAGAGAGAGAGGGGCATGCTCTCCTATGCACCTACGCACGTGCCCACCTTTCCACACGTGTCATGGGTGTCGAATCCGAACGGTCCATAAGATGTGGAATCTCACGAAACATTAGGTGGTGATTTTTCACCCTGATCTAAGATTCTGGTGGGCCATAGTAAAGAGAAATTCAAATCAAGGGAAGAAACTATTTGCATTTTTATGGCCCACCAAAGTTTTGGCTCAAAGTAAAAATTGGTACCAGGGGGTTTTATGAGGTTCTGCTTCATGTGGACCGTTCAGATGTTCGAGAATCATAAGATATGATGAGTTCTCAAAAAAGTTTGTAAGTAGTCCCCAAGTTAGTGTTCCCACACACACACACACATATATATATATATATATATATATATATATTGGTACCAGGGGACGGAAACGCTCACCTGCGAATTCGTACTACATACGAACTTTTTTGAGAACTCATCATATCTGATGAGTCTCGACAATCTGAACGGTCCACATGAAGCAGAATCTCATGAAACCCCTGACATGAAATTTTACTTTGATCCAAAACTTTGGTGGGACATGAAAAATGCAAACAGTTTTTTCCCTTGGGTTGAATTTCTCTTTTTTATGGCCCACAAGAATCTTAGATCAGGGTGAAAATTCACACCCTAAGGTTTGATGGGATTCCGCATCTTATGGATCGTTCGGATTCTATACCCATGACACGTGTGCAAAGGTGCGCACGTGCCTAGGTGAGCATGCCCCTCTCTCTCTCTCTCTCTCTCTCTCTCTCTCTCTCTCTCTCTCTCTATATATATATATATATATATATATATATATATATATATATATATAGCTGATCTTCATGGTGGAGCCAACCTTCAATATATACAGTTTAGATTTCTTACAAATGTGACATGTTGATAAGGGGTTGTATGTGATCATGCCTCAAAATAAATGGTGAATTAGAGGAATCTCTACAAACCTGAGATGTACTTGATATCTAATTAATTATAAATGATTAAAATTTAACCTAAAAATTCCAAAATTATGAGAAAAAAAAAACCTTGAATGTATTGTTTAAAAATGGAACATTGAACATAATTGCAATATGAGGGACCATTTGGTAGAAGCTTAAAAAATGCATTAATCGCATTTTAATATTTAATCACAATTGAGTATTAGAAATCATAGATCTTTCTAGTAAGGATTAAAAATAGTTTTGACAACCAAAGACCATGTTCTCTAATACACATGAAGATGAATTAAAATAAGATGAACCAATTTTCAAGTGTCTACCAAAGAGGCGCTAACTGTTGTTGCATTTTATAGAGATTTCTTTATATTCAATAGGGCAAGATAAAATTTTTTATTTCCGCTAAGTAATGAAATTCTCCATAGAGTACTCTAATTTGTGTTGAAGATAATTAACAACTCCTTCAATTATTATTATTTTTATTTTCATTAATTTGGATATTAATAAGTTTATGGGTTGTGAGGATTTTAAAGGTAACTCACTTACAGGTGGTGTTTGGACAAAAACTTTTATCTGTAAGTAGGTTACAAAATGCATTTCTCACAACTTTTTAGGACATGTTTGGTTTACCGATGAAAACGTTAATGTGCGGTAAATGATTAATGATTATCATTACTATAATAGTTGGAAGTAAAAGAGGCTAGTGGCAGTGTACAAGAGGAACGCTCAGCTACGCACCAGTTCGCACGTCATTATGTGCGAACTTTCCTATTAACCGTAGGATAAGGTAGACGGTTTGGATGAAGGCGCTCTTAGCGCAAGCCTAAAAAAGCGAGTTTCCTTCTCTCGCACGCCTCTTCACCCCCTCTCCGAAGGATGCGGCGAAAGCCTTTTACATAAAATTCTTTTGCTAGGATGCTAGGTGGGTCCCACCAATATGTTAATGATAAATCCACGCCGTCCATGCATTTTTAAAAATAATTTTATGATATGACCCCAAAACTAAGGTAGATCAAATTCTCAAGTGGGCCACACAGTGCTGATTGAACTCTCACCAATAAAAACTTCCTGGGGCTACCAAATTTTTAGATCAAGCTGATATTTGCTTTTTTTCCATCATCTAGGTCTGCATGACCTAATGTACAGGTTGGATGTCAAATAAATATCACGATGGGCCCTAAAAAATATTTAACAGTGAGAATCATTATCAGCACTGCTTCCTGTGGTGTGGTCCACTTGAGATTTGGATCTGCCTCAGTTTTGGGTTTATGCCCTGAAATGATAAGGAAAAATGGATGGACGGGGTAGATTTCTCAAAAACATCATGGTTGGCCCCACCTAGATTTTCAACTAACCTTGCAAATTGTGAGCGCAATTAGGGGGCAGATTTGATTTCACGTGAAAGCCTTTCGCAAGAAGTCACTGCGCAAGGATGTTGGGTGGGGCCCACCACCATGTTTTTGGGAAATATACTCCGTTCATCGGTTTGTCAAGCTCATTTTAGGAAAATCGACCAAAAATGAGGTGGATCCAAAATTAAAGTGGGTCACACGAGAGGGAAAATTAGAGAAAGAAATACCTACCGTTGAAACCTTCATGGGCTCCGCCTTGATGTGTATATGCCATCAAAACCGTTTATAAGGTCATTAACACAGGGATGAAGTGAAAATATAGAAAATTTATCCTGAAAAAAAGTTTTTATGATTATAAAAATGTTTTAACGGTTCTCACTGAAACCCTACTGTTTCCTCTCGTGTGGCCCAGTCAAGTCTTGGATCCACCTCATTTTTTGCCGCCTATCCTAAAATTAGCTTACAAAACTGATGAACGGAATATATTTTCCAAAAACATGGTGGTGGGCCCCACCCAGCATCCTTGCTCACGGAATTCTGGCGAAAGGCTTTCGCATGAAATCCTAAGGTTGACGCGGATTGGATTTTGGCGAAGGTTGAGGAGCCACCGTACCGAGTAAACTTCGTGGGGTCTACCGTGATTTATGTATTTTATCCAGTCTGTCCATCCATTTTATAAGATAATTTTAGGGCGTTAGCTCAAAACCGAAGCATATCAAAGGCTAAAATCGACCACACCAAAGGAAACAGTGTGAATTGAATTTATACCGTTGAAAAATTCTTGGGGGCCACAGAAGTTTTGGATCAAGATTATATATATATATATTTAACCTTCATCCATGTTTTTTTTTTTAAATCCTTTGAACAGTTTGGATGAAAAATAAACATCACTGTGGGGCCTGGAAAGGTTTCAACGGTGGAAATCATTATTTCCACTGTTTCCTGTTGTATGGTCCACTTGAGATTTTTACAAGCTTCAATTTTGGGTTCAATGCCTAAAATTAGATGGAAAGACAGATGGAAGGTGTGGATAAATCATGTAAATTTCAGTGGGCCAACTGAATTTTCTCAGTATGAAAATCCAGTTTCATGGCCGAGCGGGTGCACGGCGGAAACGGAGAAAGATCCGTTAGTGGACCTGACGTAGAGTAGCATATTTAAACCGAGGAACATGCCATTGGTATCTAACCAATGCCGTTTTGCCACATCACTTCAGTAGCGTTTTGGTACGCGGATTTCGGACGCGGATTTCCTGCTAAACCCTTTCGCAGGAAGTTCCTGCGCAAGATTATGTGTGGGTCCCACTTAGATGTTTGTGAGAAATCCAACCCCTCTATCCATTTTTGAAGTTCATTTTATGAGGTGATATCAAAAATAATGAGGATCCAGAACTCAAATGGGCCACACGAGAGGAAACAGTGGATATTTAGTGATCACTGTTGAAATATCTATATGTCTATAAAAGTTTTTTAACGATATAATTTTTTGATTTTTCACTTTATCTGAGTGAAAATGACCTTATAAACGGTTTAGATGGCATAGAAATAGCAAGTTGGAGCCTAGGAAGGTTTCAACGGTAGGAATTCCTTTCCCCACTGTTTCATCTCCTATGGCCCACTTGAGTTTTGGATCCTCCTCAATTTTGGTAGCATGCCTTAAAATGAGGTCGAAAAACGGATGGACGTATTTGATTTCTCAGAAACATCGCAGCGGGCCCCACCTAGAATCCTTGCGCAGGAACTTCCTGCGAAAGGGTTTCGCAGGAAATCCGCGTCCGCGGATTTCATGCTAAAGCTGCGTTTGATTTCAGTAGCGTTTTGGTACGCGTTTTGAGCAAGGATGCTGGGTGGGGCCCACCACCATGTTTTTGGAAAATATATTCCATTCATCCGTTTTGTAAGCTAATTTTAGGATAGGCGGCAAAAAATGAGGTGGATCCAAGACTTGACTAGGCCACACGAGAGGAAACAGTAGGGTTTCAGTGAGAACCGTTAAAACATTTTTATGATCACAAAAACTTTTTTTCAGGATAAATTTTCTATATTTTCACTTCATCCCTATGTTAATGACCTTATAAACGGTTTTTATGGCATATAAACATCAAGGCGGAGCCCAGTAAGGTTTCAATGGTAGGTATTTCTTTCTCTAATTTTTCCTCTCGTGTGGCCCACTTTAATTTTGGATCCACCTCATTTTTGGTCAGTTTTCCTAAAACGAGCTTGACAAACGGATGAACGGAGTATATTTCCCAAAAACATGATGGTGAGCCCCACCCAGCATCCTTGCGCAGTGACTTCTTGCGAAAGGCTTTCACGTGAAATCAAATCTGCCCCCTAATTGCGCTCACAATTTGCAAGGTTGGTTGAAAATCTAGGTGGGGCCAACCATGATGTTTTTGAGAAATCTACCCAGTCCATCCATTTTTCCTTATCATTTCAGGGCATAAACCCAAAACTGAGGCAGATCCAAATCTCAAGTGGACCACACCACAGGAAGCAGTGCTGATAATGATTCTCACTGTTAAATAGTTTTTAGGGCCCATCGTGATATTTATTTGACATCCAACCTGTACATTAGGTCATGCAGACCTAGATGATGGAAAAAAAGCAAATATCAGCTTGATCTAAAAATTTGGTAGCCCCAGGAAGTTTTTATTGGTGAGAGTTCAATCAGCACTGTGTGGCCCACTTGAGAATTTGATCTACCTTAGTTTTGGGGTCATATCATAAAATTATTTTTAAAAATGCATGGATGGCGTGGATTTATCATTAACATATTGGTGGGACCCACCTAGCATCCTAGCAAAAGAATTTTATGTAAAAGGCTTTCGCCGCATCCTTCGGAGAGGGGGGTGAAGAGGCGTGCGAGAGAAGGAAACTCGCTTTTTTAGGCTTGCGCTAAGAGCGCCTTCATCCAAACCGTCTACCTTATCCTACGGTTAATAGGAAAGTTCGCACATAATGACGTGTGAACTGGTGCGTAGCTGAGCGTTCCTCCAGTGTACAAATACTCCTCTCCGCTCTACTTCCAAAATGTAAAGTACTTTTCCTGCTAGATTTAGTTAGATGTAATTTCATCAATATGTCTCATATCCACACCGTTCATTCATTTTGCAATATCATTTCAATGCATGTCCCAAAAAATGAGGAAGATTGAAAGTTCAAGTGAACCATAGTTTCCATATTCAATCCCCACTACTAGTTGTGGTGTGGTCCATTTCCACTTAGGATTTGCCTGTTTTTTGTCTCATTCCATAGTTACCATCTTTTCTTCTAATCATGTGGCCTTTTAAGAGAGCTGATTCATTATTATGATCTAAAAAAATACATTAAGGGCACATTTGGGTCTCACCTAAATTGTAAGTGACTTTTTCTCGCCATTCATCTTTAGAATAAAATGTGGAGATAGTGAGCCGTTGAACTTTCGCCAATAAATCATGAGTTGAAGAAGTACAACCCAGAGTCCTCCGGACAAAGCTACAACCATAATGATCTTCGGATAGAAGTACAAAGAATGAATTATATCCTCAACCTGAAATGTGGATCTAACACCATACATGGCTGCTGGCTCAAAAATCTTCTAAAGATCCAAAACTTTCAGTAAATAGTCCTTAAAACCAAGTTAAAAGTGGACAGTCCATGTTTAGATGAAGAAAGTCACATCCTAACCATCAAATGAGACACGCATGTAGTTGAGTTTGGAGTTAGAAATTTTTTTAGCTGTCCACTTTTCTCATACAAGAGATAAATCTTCCTGGTCAGCAAACCAGTATTAATTTTTCATCTAGGGTAATATTCACAGTATACACTACCTGATGAATGGCCTGGATCTCTGATACATGTGCCATCTAAAGGTGGGAACCAGGCCACACATGGTAGCTGGAACGCAGGGCTCACATTCTATCAAAACCTTCCTCTCCAGTACATATGTTGAGGCACGCGTCCTTATACCTTGGACCTCTTTCCCATCCAGTAAAACCAGTACTTTCCTCCTCTTCACTTGGCATGCGTTTGGTTGCACCAAATTTCACGAAATATCATTAATATAATATGATAATGATATTTCGTGAAATTTGGTGCAACCAAACACACCCTATTAAAATCTTATTTTACTGAACTCATGACATGATATAAGAGCGCATGTTTCAACATAACTAACAAGTAACAACCATAATAGAGCAGCTCCATTAAATTGAAGAAAGAAAGAAGGAAACAACAACAAAACTCATAATCACACGTGTAAATCACATGCACACGTGATAACTTCTTCCTAAGATACTATTACAACGTGATGATCATGGCACACATGTAAATCACATGGACAAGAGATAACTACATCCTAAGATACTATTATAACATGACCATGGTCCAATAAATAATATGAACCATGTTACACTCTCAGTCATCCACATGTGATAACCTAATAAGATGAAGGTGGAGATGATGACACAGGATTTCCTATGAATTCTGCACCATCTTCTTCGATGATTGTTGCCAGAGTAGTAATGATATGGCGCCTGGCGACACATATGAATCGGGCTGGTGCGATCGCACGATAGGAAGGCCTTGAAGGTTGGAGAGGTGGGGGTGAGGCCGAGGCCGAGGCCAAGGCCGCGATGGTAACTGAAACTATCTGGATTCCAGCCATTCTTGGAGGCCCAGGCTCAGTTGAGCTATGTTCATGTAACAAGAGGGGGAGAAGATTAGGTAAATTTCTTCCACACGCCATGGAGTTATATAGAAGAATCTACTCATAAACTAACCTTGAATTTCTGTAAAATTACAATAAGTGCCATTGGAGCTGGGATTACATGAATGAGAGAGAGAGAGAGAGAGAGAGATGTGAGGGTTGTGCTCTCATTTCACAACTATGGCCCACCTGACTATGATTGATGAGTTTCATCGTATTAACGGTCCTAGAAAAATAGTAGGATAATGTGAATAATTAATGGTGTGCTTTTTGTTGAGGCGGTGGGTGTCTTATACTATAAAGAGAGGTTTCTCTCTTATACGTACTCATGTATATACATAAGTATGTATATATAAAGCCTAGTTTTCATAGAATTTTGCACGTACTCTCTTCTAGGATGTTTTTATATTAGGAGATCGAATTACAGGTAGAGAGAGAGAGAGAGGTTATTCTTCCAAAGTTATCCATGATGAAGAATTATTATATAAAGAATGCATAGGAGAGATAAGCATTATATATATTTCAAAATTCTCTTGTTTTAATAAATAAAAAAGTTTTGTATTATTGCCATGTGAGTATAGACATAAGTTCGACTTACATAAATCTTTTTATTTTTTGTTCTTTTCTCGGATATTCTAGATATTTGTTTGGCTATTTTCTTTTATAATTTTATTTTTTCTTCTATTGATTTTGTGTATGTATTTTTTGAGGATGCTTTTAATACTAAATAAAGTAATTAAGGAGAGTAATCCAATAATGCCTATGCTATGGAGTTGACTGTGCGCAGGTCCACTGCAATGCGCGTCAGCCATCCAAACCATGCATAAGATGCATAATATCTAGAAAATGGGATGTCTAAAAAATTAGCTATATTCAACACTCAAGTAGACCAGATCATCATGAATTGTATAAAATCATGCATAAAACATCTAAAACATGTGGTGTGGCTTGCCAAAGTTACAGGATCACCTAATTTGTGGGCTGTCAGTTCATGCACGTGGGGCCAACACAATGACCAGGTTGGATGGGATGTAAAAAATATGGTAGGCTTTTGAGGTTGAGATACCATAAGTAGATGCCAGGTCTAATTAATTAAATATGAGAAATGCTAAGTTATAGTGGTCCTAGTTGCTTTGGACGCTTATATATATAGTCTGGTGCATTGATTTAGACAACTCATTAGGTCCAACACATATTTCATGGGTTATCACACAAACATGACACGTGTCAATGTCCTTTAACACCGACGGTTAAGATAGTACTTCACCCCAAAAATAGGTATATCAACAATTTGATCCATGTATTTGTTAGAATTTTAGCAACTACATAATTCATTCTTAGGAAATAATTCTATGAAATTGTTTCTTGTTTACGTGAGAAAAACAATTGCCCCATGAAGGTTCCAATGGTAAGTGTTTAATCCCTAGTGTTTCATGTGGTGTGGCCCACTTAAGTGTTGGATCTATCTCATTTTTTGAGTCATACTCTAACACAATATGGTGAAATGAATGGACCGAGTGGATTTTGCACACTCATCTCAGCTGATCCCACGATGCTACATGAAGTTGGTCCATCTTGTCTAGGGACGAGGTTAATTTGTTAAGCCCACACGAGTGTACGCAATATAACTCATGCACACACTACATGTTTTCCATCATGGCACATATGTCTCAGATCCAATCCATCCATTAGAAAGGTGCCACTTACTATATTGATACCTTAGCCCCAAGAATTAGGTTAATCTATTGTTTAGTTGGAATACAATTTGTAAAATAAATATATTGCTGTTTGGATGCATGTCTTCAATCTGTATATGAAACAAGAGACTCGATCAATTTACCAATTGATCAATCAAACGAGTGAACCTCAGATTATACAAATTGGTCTCTAGATAGTTTTGGACAAGTTCGAGTAATTGACTTCTTTTTTTTTTTTTTTTTAATAATACTTGTAAACTCTCTCGACCCTTTAAGCATGTTTGAGCAATCGAACATGTGGCCATCAATTAATATGTTCGATCGCTCGAGGGTTGCTCAATCGATCGATGCTTAGATTGACAATGCACGCAGTTTCGTATAATTACGCAATTTCCTTCTTATTCCAGGTGTAACACTCTATATGTGAGTGTAATGCAATATTTAGGTATTATTAAGAGAGCTTAAACATTTTTAAGATGGTTTTGAAGATAGGTTATGATTTTCTAAAGAGTTTCGCATCAGTAAGTGATTCTATGTCTTATAATTCGTTATTCATAATGAATTTTGTTATCATTTTGTGTTGTAGTTTTTATTTTTATTTTTTGAAATATTTTTTTACATGAAATTGTGTGTTCCTGTGCATACTTTATTGTGTATATCTTTCGTGTACTTGATTTGAATTTGGAGTTTGCTTCTGCTGTCCTCCAATTGACTCTAAAATTCTTGGTTGAAGCTTTCTAAACCATTCACATATTTTTAATATTAGGGCCACCTTTTGAGTGGACCAAATTAATTTTTAAAAAAAAAACCTAATATAAGCCCTCATTCACACATGTGAATTTATTTAATTGAATTGGCAGCAACACTCTTAACAACACCATGTTTTGCTTTGTATCCCATGAAATGTACTCTCTACTTAATGGATGGTTCAGATCAATCCATTAGACTTATCCAAGTGAATTGATGCAACCAAGAAGACTGGAACATTTCTCATGAACTACTGGATGCAAGCCTTTCTATCCCCATGGCATTTTTGTAAATCATTGATGATAAAGGGTGATACAGGCAATGTGCTCAAGACGAATATGCTACGATCCCAGGCCATGTGCTCGTGCTCTCCCTCGTTTTCCAATTAAATGCTAGGTTTTGGAGGGTTTCGAAGGGTCTCTCTCCCATACGGTTTACGGCAAAGGACTATTTTTTGATATTAGGAAATAGGTTCCTGTTCCCATAAGCTTTATGTCAGAGCTATCTCTCTACAGAGCACATGGCAAGGTAATGTATCAATCAGAACCGTCCATTTAGTTTTCCATGCTGTAGATGGAAAATGGTTTCCAAATCACATCCATCAGATGATTCTAGCCACATGATCGATGTGCCCTTCAATCAACGGTGGTAATTAAACAGAAGTAACTAACTGTAAACATTTATTATTTTATGAAAGTGAAGAGATGTCCTCATGAAATTGTCTAATGTGTCTGATTTTTGAAAAGTAGGCCAGCAATATATAGTAGTTGTGGTTAAATGGAAGGTTGCCTGCCACGTGTACTGTGGAGAGATGGTTCTACTGCATTCCTTGCTCTTTCATAAGAACTACCTAATGTTTGTGAGAAATCTACACCGTACAAATCTTAATATTTTGGGAAAGGCTGGGTTGATTACCTGGAGGAGATGTGTAGCACATGCGTATGTGAGATCTGAGCCGTTCAAAAAGTAGGACCGGAAATCAAATGGTATATGATAGAGTCAAAAATAAAAATAAAAATTAAAACATAGGCTTAATTAAAGTGGGTTACCTGTTACTATCTTTAAAGTGATGCTTGCCCCATATCAATATCTATATTTAAATTGATTTGCAACCAACCGCATCTACGACAGAATAAACCTTTTTTCCATAGTATGAGGAATGTGGACTTTTGGCCTATAAATTTTAGAGCCACACTCCAAATATACTTCCTGTGGTTAGATCCATGACTACTTCTTTATTCCTGCTGCAAAGATGTCAAACATCTATTTATAACTAACAGCCACAAGCATTCATCACATGGGCCATACCATCCAAAACAACGGACACACACCATAAGCCGGTCCGACATGGTAAGTGTATCAGGCACACCATCAAACTAGTTGCATGTGATACCTTTTATGTATAGGACACTAGTTGTCTTTGACCCTAGGAAGTCTGTTGGGTGGAAGCTATGTGAGGCCACCATGATGTTTACATTCATTTCTCTAGGTTATTTTCGGCCAGGAATCTAAAAATGAGGTAAATCAGCAACTCGAGTGAGCCACGTGACTAAGGAAGTGTTTGGCACGGGGTATTAGATGGGATTAGGAGGGATAGAATTGCATTTGGTTCTGCATAAATTCTATCCAACATTTAGAGAGGATGAGAAAGGTTGGGATTTGGTGGCATGGAATTGCATTTAGTCCCATGCAGTATTTCAGTGGATTTTGAAATCCACTACACATGTCGGCCCTACATTGATGCATGTGTTTATCCATGCTATCCATATACGCTGTTTATACGTGACATTTTGGTATATATGTGTACAAGGGAACGACATTTGGTGTGAATTTGGTCTGTTGATTACAATTCCTTAGTCCACCAAAATTGATTTTACTTAATCCCATGCTTTCTCATAGCAAAATTTTTATCCCAAACATGGGATTGGATGGCTACAATACCTGGTATTTCCGGACATGCAATCAGTCGTTGAGCAATAATGATGTTAAACACATCTAATACAATTCAATATCATTCAATTCCGCAAACCAAACACACCCTAAAAATGGTGGTAAGGAAATGCCTACCGTTGTAATCTTACTAGACTCCACTGTAATGATTATATGGCGTCACAACGAGATGAACTGAAATACAAAATTGTTAGCTTGGTTTAAAACTTCTGTGGTCCCACAAATGTTTCCATGATAGGCATTCAATCTCCACTCTCTGTTACGTGGCCCACTTGAGTTTTCAGCTCATGTCCTAATATAAGCCCGCAATATCAGATTCATGGGTTAGATTTCTCACAAATATCATAGTACACCCCACATAGCTAGGGAACATATTTGTTACTCTATGTTCATATGTATGTATATATGAATATGTGGATGCATAGATGGAGTGTGTTTCCGTGTACTTATGTAAGTATGCATGATACGTAGTTTTGGTCCTTTTTTTTTTTTTTTCTTTTCAAGAGTATATTTTTCCTTGGGATGCATGGCCCACCCGAAGAGTAGGCATATACGATATGCTTTCATGATAGACTTCACGTTTCCATCACAGGACAAGCTATTAGGAAGATTCACACACTTGGTATATTGACTGGTGTGGTGCAAGTGAATTGCCTCTTTACTCTTGCGGATTTTCTCCCAAGTGTTGTTGGGAGCATGGATAGGTGTGTCATTCCATTTCACTTGGACTTTGATTACCACCGATTTGTAAGTCATGATCATCTCTCTCACTCTATCTTCCTAATACAACCTGCCAAAACATTTTAATGATTCTAATTACAAGTTGCTAAGCACAAAAAATGATTCCAAATCAAATGGATTCTATTATAATTACCAATGCATATCAAATACAAACATTAATTTAGGTTTAGGAGCTTGTAATAATTGGTGGTGGTGGTGGTAGTGTAAATTGGTGCATTTGAGAGAGTGAATTTGATGTGAAATAAAATTTAACGTTGTTGAATGTTTTAAAGTTGTCTGTAACACAGGGTCTGTCAATGCTATTGACAAACCACTCAATCCCATCAAGAAAATCTGAAAAAATCATAGTTATAAATTGTTGGATAATTTTGAAAGTTATTCGATAGCATCGAAGCATATTCGATTTCATCGAGTGGTCTTCGATGTCTGTTAATGCCATCGAAGGACTCATCGAAGGCGACGATAGTTTTATATAAGTGCACGATTTGTTTTTTATTCCGGTTGAATAGTATATATACTATGTGTAATCAGGATTAGGACAAGGATTAAAGGTAATTGGAGCTTTCTAAAGTATTTTAAAATGTTTAAAGGCATAAATAGGGATTCCAGGAGATTTGAGGGTTGTTCAAATTGATAAAATTTACTATCTCTTCTAATATTACTTTTATAGTGTATTACTTGTTACTTTATATGCTCTGAATTTTTCCCTTTTTTCCCTCGAGATTTTTAAAAAAAGTAAAATTTAGATATTTTCTTGTTAAGTTTGATTGTGTGATTATGATTGCTTGATTTTACTTGCATGCTTCCGCGAGTACCAACATTTAATTCACATCGAATGCACCCAAAAAAATATAATTAATTTTACGTGGATTCTTGATTACTATAGATTTGTAATTCATAGTGCTCTCTCTTACATGCTCCTGCTACAGTATAGAATTGATCATATCCGATCATATTCCAATTCCATTCAAAATACAAATGTTCAAATCCCAACAGATTTTAATTATATGCTGCCAAATACAACCGACAATATCCAATCCGAACGTATCAAACACAATCTACCAAACCAGCCCTTATCTCCTCGCGAAAGTGCACAGAAAAATTACTGAATGTGCATAGTCCTTGTTTACAACCATACTTAAAATGATGGAAACTCAACTACCGTGCAGATGGTGTGCATTTGTAGAGATCAGGACCTTCCAATGGTAGATGTAAGATATCGGTCTAGAAAATCTTACTAATTGAGTAGTACTAACCGTCCGTTTGGTGGACCATCAAACTGATGGTTCAATGGAAAGTAATGACTGGCCGAAATTCAACGTGTAAACTAAGAGAGTTACCAGCATCTGATCACCATGATTAGTGTGATCTACATCATCCACATTCTGGTCAGCTTTTCGAACGGTCCAGATTTTTGCACAACAATTCCATGTGCTTTGTGGACGACTGACCACTATTTTAAAATGGTGGTGAGCTGTGAATGGAAGATGTTAGAAAAAGAGAAGCCGTAAAACAAAGGTCAATCACGACAAACCAACCTTTTCTAAGAGAGAGAGAGATATCAGTGTCCATGCCCTGGATAAGAGGTTAAGGTGATGTGGACGTACTATAAGTGGGGCCCACCTTAACACGAGGATGCATGATAGCCTTACGTGTCTTAATTAGTCAAGAAAGGTCGGTTTGGATTGACGAATTACATGGTACAAGACCGCGTGTGTCTGCATTTTACACGCTCTTCTAGAAAGATTTCAATTCTGACAAGTGGGGTCCACTTTCGACTCATCCATACCATTGATCTTTCGAATTACGCTGTGGATATGGGCTATGTACCAAAAAGATTGCAAGATATTAGTTTCATCACTTTCGATCAGTCTCCTATGGTTATACGGTTAAGAAAAGAAATACAATGAAATGGTCATTGGAATCATCCAGCCTGGGAGATTTTTGGGTGTTATTGATTACGATGGGACACAACATACCAATGGTCTGGATTACTGAATCATGGGCCCCACCTGTCTGTATAGAAAGCCCCGTATAGAGTGGACAGACTAGCTTACATACCATGTTGCCTATTTTGGATGACTGCATGACGATGTGACGACATCATCATCCAAGCACCTATAACAAACCTTCGTTAAGGGTGAATGGGCTAGCTTGGTAGGTTGTATTTGATTGGTATTGATAATTAGCACGGAAAATCCTATGATTTTGAATCAATTATTGTGTTTGGTAGCCTATAATTAAAATAGGTTGAAAGTTGACAATTTGTATTTAACACCATGCGTTTGGAATGAAAAGAGAATTGGATTCTAATTTACTTTAATTATTACGGATTATATGCTTTAGTATAGCTTGCATTTGATATGTATTTATAATTACTATGGAATCCATATGATTTCAAATTATTGGTTATAATTGGCAGCTTGTAATTAAAATTCAACATAATTAATCTAGTAATCAGAATTGCCAAAATGAATTTAGCCGTCCATATTTAGAAGAGAGTGAGACAGATGACTAGGGGTGTACACGAACAGAGTTAGCTCGGTTAGCTCGCTCGACTCGACTTGAAAAAGCTGGATTTGAAGATGATTTTGAGCCGAGTTGAGCTGATTTTTTTAGCTCGAAAAAAGTTTGAACTGAGTTCGAGCTTGCCCGAGCTAGACTTAACTCGAATCAAACCCTGACTCGAATTGAACTCGGATCGAACTAGTTCGGTGACTCGGTTACTTTGATATTGATGTTGCTCACCAAGTGTTTGATGAAATGACTCAGCGAAGTGTCAGCTAGTAGCAATGAAGGTATGTATATGAAACCAATACCATTTTTCCTTGATTTTGATGTTGCTTACAAGGTGTTTGATGAAATACTTGTAAACAACTACTGATGTTTTACATACAGTGAGAAATTGAAAGTGCACTACATGTGTTTGTGAAAATGCCGTAGAGGCTTGATTTTGGCTCGAGCTGGCCAGTCAGGCTCGAGGACCGAGCCTAGCTGAGTTTGAGCTGGGGTCAACTAGTGGCCGAGCCGAGTCGAGCTGAGGCCAGCTCGACTCGGTTCAACTTGGTGTACACCCCTAGAGATGTCTATGACTTACAAATTGATGGTACTTAGAATCCATATGAAATAAAGTCATATATGCTTATACTAATCACCACCGTTCATGCTCCAAATGGTCTGTAAATGTGGCTACAAGCGTAGCCCGTTTCTATCTGTGTTCCATCTTTTATTGGTCAGCTCTAAGATCACCACCTAGAGCGGGAGTTCGTTGTAGGAAAGCTTCCAATTAAATCATTCCCATTCAATCTTTACATAATACTTTATTAAGTGAGCCACATATATCAGCTAATAAAGTCCATATAGAGATTGGTCACCAATATTATCCTATCACCGTTTAATCTTAATTGATCAGACAGTGATAAGATCAACCCTAGCTTAACACACTAGGCATAACACACTGATCCATGGCTCAACTAGTAAATTGAGTGAAAATAACCTTGTTTCAACATTGAGATCTTGGTATCGATTCCCAGTAAGGTGTGACAAATATTGGGGTGTGCACTAACAGGGGCGTGTAGTTAGAGGTGTACATGAGTCAAACTCGGCTTGATCACTTGTTGACCCTAGCTCGAACTTGGTTCGGCTCGGTCCTCGAGCTTAACTGGCCAACTTGGCTCGGTTCTCTGGTCAGTGGCTCGGGCCAGTTTGAGCCGAGTTCGAGCTGAGATCGAGCCAAGTTCGCCTGTGCAACATTTTCACAAATACATGGATTGCATCTTAAAATTTACTGTAGTAAAACAACAATAATGATTTTACAGGTATTTCATCAAACACCTTCTAATCAAGATAAAAATCAAGAAAAAAAAAGAAGAGAGTATTTATTTCATATACATACCTTCCTTGTCACCAGCCACTCATTTCATCAAACATTGGTGAGCAACATCAATATCAAAGTAACCAAGTCATCGAACTGGTTCGATTTGAGTTGGGTTTGATTCAAGTCGAGTCGAGTCAAGCTCGAGCTCAGTTACAAATTTTTTTCGAGCTCAAAAAATCAGCTCGAACTCATTTTTGAACCGGGTCTAATGGAGCTTTTTCGAGTCAAGCGTACAGCCCTACATGTAGTAACGCGCTACCCAAAAAAAAATAAAATACAATGCTGGACATTTGCCCTTTTAGTTTTTCGTATTATCAAATGGGTTTGTGTAGGTCCACCAAATCAACGTGAAGATTTTCCAATTGGGATCAAGGTTGCCTTCTCAGCAGGATATTCTGAGGATTATTCTGATACCGTTAGTCATGGTTTGTGCCTTTCAGTGAGTCGTTTTTGATAATCCAAATGGTTCGTATGTCTACATCAACCGACCAGATTATCCTAATTGTCCCCTCAGCAGCCCCCCACAAACGTACGGTTCAAAAACTTCAGGAACCTCCCATTTATCGGTCTAGATTATCAACATGTTGGGGCTCACATGTTTCATGGGTCAGATGGTCTGATGGTAATGACCACCAACAAGCACGAACCACGACTTATGGTGCCATACCATCTTCCCGCCAGCATACCACTTATGTACGGCATCTACACCGTTAAATATGTAGGGCCCACCTTGAAGATCACTTCGTACAAATATCAGTCCGATCCACTTATCAGGTGGGCCACACTATTAGAATCAACCTGGCTGTTACGGACTTATCCCAGATAGTGAGCCTGGAAGCGGATTCGCTGGTGTACCACACACCACCGATCTGGCTGATGTGGGTACGTGTCGTGCGAAGACGAGCGCTGTCGCTCCTCGAACTCCGAGTTGTACGAACGGTTCACAGAAGTTTTTGTATAAATACCAAATTCGTTTTTCCTCTCCATTCACGTCTTTTTGACCTTACGAACATCAGTAATATAGCTGGTGTGAGGTACACCAGCGAATCCGCTTTCAAGCCTGAACTGTCGATTTCTTGGAATTGATTTCCGAAACGTGGCATGCTTGAGGAAAAGATAGTACTGTACCACAATTACTGGTACAGCTGCTGTATACCAACAGTTCTCTTGTCGAAGATGGCGGTTGGTAACTATCCACACGCGTGTGTGAGGCAGGTCATGTACACGCTCCACCGTCTACCACGACATATCGGCACTATATCCAATCCATTCATCAAAGGGGTAAGAGTATATAGATATTTCTTCCCAAGAATCATTTTGGTCCACTCATTGGATGGGCCACAGTTAACTAAACAAATGATCGTCTGTGGTCCACCTGCTGAATCGATCATCCTTATCTTTGGGGGTGAGAACACGTACAAGACGAGACCTAGCTGATGGACGGCTAAGATTCCGCATCTTACATCTACTCTCGCACCTGTAGTGGCGTGTGTACAAACTACTTTCTACACGCGTGTGAGCTTAGCAGAGTCTAGTAGACAAAACCCACAGCCAACGGTGTCTTGCAATCCACGTAAACAAATGCCATCCACAGAAGCTTTCGTCGCGTGTACGCACGTGCCGACAACCTGAAGAAAATGCCTCTTTAAAGGCGCACGGTCATGCACGTGACCGTATCCCTTTCAAAGATTCGGTGATGGTTCACCACCAATATTAAAATGGTGGTGATCTCGTCTGGTGTTCACGTGGCATACACTTATTCAAATCATGACCGTCCAAATTGTGTCCCCTAACATGAGCAGAACTTTGGACAAAGATCACAATGAGAAGAAATCACATCCATCCAATTCGTTGATATAAAATGGACTATGCAGAATAAAACAGTCGCTGATCAGAAATCAACGGCTATGATGGTCAGATTTATTTTAAGGGCAATGCTCCATGTCAATGTAGGCCCACATTCTCACCATCTAAACTGATTTAGTTATATATCATCCGTACATTCCATTGGACACCACCATTTTGAAAGCTGTGGACAACTATCACCATAGTCTTGCTCAATCGCACCATTCGTGTGGAGATAGAATAGTAAAATTCACCATTTCATACATGAATTAGTCTACTCACTCATTTGGTCCCGAGTCAACTCACGATTCACCCGAGTCGGGTATATTCATCTGATTCGGACCCGAGCTTGGCCCATTGACAGCCTCCTTAAGTGGGGCATATGCTCGGGTGAACTGAGTTTGACTCAACCTACTTCGAGTCGACTCGGTGAAGTGGCATCCTACTTGTATGAGTTACATATAACTATACATTGTGTATACTCAACAGCATGTATTTGGGTGAACCGAGTCATACAACCTACTCCGAGTCAACTCGGTGAAGTGGCATTCTACTCATGCAAGTTGCCAATCAATGGTATATACAACTATGTTATGTACACCTAACAGCATGTATTTGCATATTATCCTATACAGCTTAGGAAAGCGACCCAAATCGAGATAATCAACAAACTTAGAGAGAAAAATAAAGAATTAGGGATTTTTTCATTTTATCAGACAATGCCTTGACTTTTGTGAACCCTAATAGATACCCACTTAATTAAGATGAAAAATGATCAAAATGTCCTCTATTTTTTCTAAAATGAAAATCATAGTAGGATGAACAGGAAAGGGTGTGCATGGCATCTCACCCATCCAACAAGTACGTTGCACCATGATGCTTAGACAATAATAAGAAAAAAAAAAGATCCGATTCAATTGTCATGTGTGCTGCAACACAAAAGAAATGCTACTCCCCAAAATTGTCTAACTTCGCATGGTTAAGCCAATTGCATTATTTTTGTGATGTAGCCCACATGATAACGGGCAACCTTGTCTCACATTCCTGGTTCCATTTTGTTGTTTTTTTTTTTTTTTTACGCACACCAAGAAGCGCAATCAATGGGGTTTAGAAAAGTCTAGAGATTATTTGTTAAAATCAGAACTCAAGGAATTTTATGGTATACATCTTGAAATCATACATAATTAATTACATTGGTTTGACAAAATTCATCCTACTAAATGGCATACATTTCATTAATTTATATTATTCATTAGGTAGGCTATATTATGAACATATATACTAAGAATCAAGGTAGTACATTCATCAAGTGAGCCAAACATGTACATTGATTTTAAATAATTAGAGTTTTTATGCTTGCCTGTTCTTTTGGTGTAGGCAAGTTTACAATGTATGCTACTTGATGAATGGCCTAAATCGCCTACATCGAACCATATGAACAAAGCCTCGCATGGTAGCTATGATGTACGCCTTCCATTTTACCAAAAACCCTCTTTGCTTCATCTCATTTTTCTTGGCAGTAATTATATATAACAGATCAAAATCTCTAATATATAATGAATTCATGCTAACAATAATTACATATGAGAGATTAACTTTTAACTAAAAAGATTTAACTCATTTTTGGCATCTACATAGTGTTATAACTAATTTCAATAGAACAATAGAACTGAGTCAACTCATTGAGTTTCAAGTTGACTCAGATGAGTTGTGAACTCATGATTTCCATGTTACAGAAAGTCCAAGATATGGGAAATAACTGAATTTTCTAGGGTTAATTTTGTATTTTTTCACATGGTACTATAAACTTACAAAATCCAGTAGTCTTTTCAAGGAGACAAAAACAGCCCATCCAACCCAATCCTACAAGATATCACTCCACCCAAATCCAGCCACGTCGCCCCATTTGAATCCTACACGTGTCCCTGTACCTTTTAGACTTTAATAAAAGCCAATCCCAGCATTTAATACCAAAAGCAAGCTGACTCCATGCAGTTGAAACCTTGTAAAATTTCGGAATAGGACAGCCAAAACCACCCCAAAACAGAAACACTATAAATCTCATGTAGCACTTTGTGTTAGCCATCCATCTCTCTTTTGGGTATTTTCCCTCTTCCTTTTGAGGGTTTTCTACTGTTCTTCTCCTTTTCAATCTCCGGGTTTTCAGTTTCTCCTTTTATACTTTCTAGATTTCAATTCCTTCATTTCAATCTCCTCCTATCATTGGGATTTTCAAAATCTCTTCTGGGGTTTCCTGCTTTCATTCCTTTTCACCCTCCTACTTGCATTGAGCTCCTTTCAGTTCTACTCACTAAGCTTTTTCTATCTTTCTTTTGGGCTTTCTAGCTTTCATTCTCCATTTGCAATTCCCCTCTCCCTTTTTGTTGGGCTATTGCCAATCTTTCTGCGTCTTCCATTCTGCTTCTATCTCTTCCCCACAGTAGTGATGGCGAGTTCTTGCATTTCGAGGTTCGTTACAGAGGTGGCCCCACCAAAATTCGTCTGTGTCATTAGACGGAGAGTATCAAAGATCTTAGATACGATCATGGAAGAAGAGAGAGGAGATGCATGCGAAGCTATTGCAATGTCTTCAAAAGGTTCTGCTTCGGGCTTCTTGATAGAGGTTGAGAGATCGTTTTCCGTCCATGGACCAGGTTGCACCCAGTTATATAACTTCCCCAGTCCATAATCCAGGCTTAGTTGCCAAAATAATAGAATTTGGAAATCTACCCAATAATCCATGATGGAAGCAATCTAGCTTCATCGCGTTTGGATGGGAATGAGAATTTTCTACGTATGCCTTTTTTTCTTCTTTGTTTTTGTTTTTGTATTTTTTTTTTTTTTTTTCTTTTTTGCATGTAAATTGTATCGATCTATGTAGATTTGAGTCTTGTAATCAAGTTTTGTAAATCCCCGATGTTGGTTTTACATATTTAGTTAGATAAGATTAATAATCAGTTATCATTCGCATCACGGCCCTTGAATTATGTGTTCCTTGATTGATTGAGTGATTACCATCATCGTTCTTGTCGTTGCCATCATCGATAAGTAGGAGTGAAAGACAGATTATGCCCAAAAGCCAACAAAAAATAGGAGTGAAAGATAGACTATGCCCGAAAGCATCAATATACGAACTATCTAAAATGAAAGGGGAAGGATATATAGAAGTCCAAGATATATGGAATTAAGGTCCACTAGCTACAACATCAGCAGCTGCGTTCCCGGAGTAAGCCGTAACGGTAACTTAGTAATAAGGCTCATTACTTGCTACAAACAGAAAATATCACATTGTTGCAGTTTTACTGGCCACATCATCGCAGACTGTATTTAATGCAGTAGTACCTATGTGATAATATATATGGTCTAATCAGGAAGCAAGAATACAGGAAATTTTTATTGGTAGCAAGTAGGGAATCTGAATTCTGACGTTTACAATGGCAGGTGTAACGGCTTTTATAACAGGTGTTATGATTTTTTTTTTTTTAAATAAATAAATCTGAAACACTTGTATTAGCTCTGTAAAAAGTTCTGCTGATTTATTACTGCAGCCATGTTTTGCACCCTAATTAACCCAATTACTGAGTGAGATTGAAGAAATATGAGGGCTATGTCAATGCTACAAAATTTCCCTGTGCTTTTAGTTTGTACTTTTTTTTTTCCATTCAATTGGTAACTTTACAAACAGAAAGATTTGGGCCGGCCTATCGGCAAAACAAAAACAGGCTATTCATTCAATTGGGTAACTTTACAAACAGAAAGATTTGGGGGCGCGGCTATCGGCAAAAACAAAAACAGGCCCGCCTATCATAAGAAAAGATCACATTTAAGACTATCCCTATCGGCAAAACAAAAAACAGGCCCCCTATCATAAGAAAAGATCACATTTAAGACTATCCCTCCCTCTCCCTAGGGGTGTGAGTAGCTTGACCTCCATGGTATCTATGAGGACTGATCTCCAGTACCATATGAACCAGCGAGCGACTTTGTGAGTATCCATACCACAGACTAGAGTCGCTACCACTCCATGGACCTATAGGTAGAAATCCAATTTGTTGGAGCACATCATGAGCAGAACAGTAAAGCTGCCCTACCACACCGACATTCAGATTTGGTGAATTGTACCACATCTCCACATCACATGCAGATTAGAGTTTACATTGGTATTCCAATTTTGCCTATTGCATGATGATAGATATGTGTAGATTGACAATTCAATCATATCTTGATAGACATCCAGATCAATAAAAGCATTGCCAATCTGACAGCTATCACTTAAGGATCATTTTGATCTTCCCCATGAGCACCACTTTGTTTACCTTCACGAGTCCGCCACTAAAAGGGCGTAGCCATTGATCGCTTTAAATTTTTTTTTGGCATGGAGATATGGCCCCAAGCATGGTGAACCAATGTTAGACCTTGGCAATCAACTTAGCAGAACAGATCATGGAATCTTCAAAACGAGCTACTTTCCAAGCCATCCACATTTCCCATAATATGAAAGTGGGTGTGGGACCCTTTAAGATTTGCAAACAGTCAGATTGGGCAGATGACGCCCTACGGCATGCCATGGCGTGGGCCGAAGGATGAATGTTAAATGGGGTTGGATGGCCATGGTTCTATAAAATCTTATAGATTAAAAGATCCTAGCTATGGAATATTTAAACCGTTGCTATGCTTTATTTATTAACTGTCTAATATCAACATTGGAGGATTTTGTTTTTTGTTCATGTACCATCGATTGTGAGACCCACCTTATCAATGGTACGTTTGGATGACCGAGGGTCTCACTTGTACGAACAGAAGCCCTAAGTGGGAAACATTCGGCCTAAGCATTTATATAAACATATCCGGCCTAAGGGTCCTTACTCTCACTCGGGTGGTAGACTCTCCGGAGTTTCAACACCGGGTCAAGGGTTCGAGTACCCATAGGTGGTAAAGTTCCACTATGGTGTGCGTGTGTGGGGGTGTGTGTGCGTGTGTAAAAAAAGAAGACCTTGATGGAGATGGCCATTATCACCGGACGCGGATTAACTACTGACAGCTCCAGTAGTTAAATTAGCTACTGAAGTGATGTCACCAAGTTCTATGGCCCTACCATGATGTATGTGTTGTATGCATACTGTCCATCCCTGAAACATTCCTAGGCCCACCGTGATGTGTATTTGAGATCTATCCTGTTCATAAGTTAACACAGACATGGACGAAGATAAAACACAAATATCAGGTTAATCGAAAAGTTCTTGCCCCCGAGAAGGTTTTAATGGTAATTGTTTAATCCCCACTGTTTTCTGTGGTGAGGTCCACTTAAGTTCTCTATCTACCTCATTCTTTGGAACATACTCTAAAATGGTCTCTTCAAATGGATGGACAGTGTGGATACAACACATACATCATTGTGGGCCCCACAAAATTTTATGACATCGCTTTAGAAGTGAATTCGCTACAGGCGTTGTCAGTAGCTAATTCGCGTCCATTATCACTATCTTATCATAATTTAGATCATGGTTAGCCTAACTCATGGACCATTAAATACCCAAAACTCAGTTTAGCTACTGAAATATGCACTCTCATTGGCTTTTTTTATTTTTATTTTTCTTCGGTGTACGTGACACCCGCCATATAAGCTGGTGTATTGACGTCAGTAAGTTCTATAGGTCTGAACATGAGGCATGTGTTATATCCAAACTATCTATCAATTTGGCGAGCTCATTTTAAGGCTTGAGATGAAAAAGAAAAACAATGCAAATCTAACAAGTGGACCATACTGCAAAAAGCAGTGAGGGATTGAACGTTTACCATTGAAACCCTTGTTGGGGTCACAGAAGTTTTTGATTAATATGAAATTTATTTTTCCTCTTCATTCAGGTCTTTGTGACCTTATGAACAGATTGGATGGAAAATAAACATTATGGTGGGCCTATGAATTTTTTAATGGCGAAAATCATTATCTCTGCTGTTATTTGTGGTGTAGTCTAGATGATCTTTGGATATGATTATTAGTTTTTGGATAATGCTCTAAAATGATCTTTAAGAATAGATATAATAAATACATTGCTGTAGGGGTATTTAACTTTGATCTCCTTTGAACCGTTCTAGCAACTCGAAGCTCTAGGAGCGTCAGTACTCATCTTCGCATAACACGTACCTACGGTAGCTATATTGGTGGTGTGAGGTACATTAGTCAATCCGCTTCCCTTTATCTCCATGTTGTTCTAATAATCTACCCGTGCAAAAATCACGTGCACGAAATCCAACCACTCATCTGGCTAGTCCCATCAACAGCCCGGAAATAAATAGAAAATAAAAAATGTTGCATGATCCTAATCATTTGATTGGAGTTTTGAGGATGGTTTGATATAATTCATCCAGCAATGAGTTAATTTGGTTAGGATATATCCATGATGGGACCCACAAGATGAGCGGTCTGGGTTTCACACATGTGTCATGCATGTCCCATGGAGAGTCTGTGATATCCATTCCTGTATGTGTGCATTTTCATGTATGTCTCGGAGGGACGCGGATTTCTTGCGCAAGGATGCCAAGTGGGGCCCACTGAAATATATGTGAGAAATCCATTCTGTCCATCCGTTTTGTGATTACATTTTATGACGTACATCCAAAAAAAAGGTGGATACAAAACTCAAGTGCATCACACGAGAGGAAAAATTGGGAAAGAAATTCCTACCGTTGAAACCTTCCTAAGCTCCACCTTGATGTTTATATGCTATCCAAACTGTTGATAAAATAATTCCCAATGGGATGAAGTGAAAACACTAAAAAATATAGCCTGATACAAAACTTTATAGTAATAAGAGGAAGCGGATTGCGTAGTGAGTAAATTCCTATGCTGAGCATACTGAGTATACTTTTTGAGGTCTACCATAATTTATATACTTTATCCGCTCCGTACATCCATTTAAAAATATAATTTTAGTTCTTGAACCCAAAATGAGACATATCCAATGTTTAAATGGACCATACCACAGGAAAGAATTGAAATAAACGTCTACCATTGAAAATTTCTTAATGGCCTCAGAAGTTTTGGATCAAGGTTATATTTTTATTTTCCCTTCATCCATGTCTTCATGATCTCATGAATAAGTTGGATGACAAATAAACATCACTGAGGGGCCTAGAAATGTTTCAACGGTGGAAATCATTATCCCTACTGTTTCGAGTGGTATGATCCACTTAATCTTTGGATATGCTTTAATTTTGGGCTCAACCCCTTAAATTAGATGGAAAAATGGATGGATGGCGTGGATAGACCACATGCATTCAAGGTGGGCCCAACTGAGTTTACACGGCAGGATAAGAGCGTACTGAGTAACTCAGTACACAATCCGATTTCGTAATAAGAATGCTTCAACGGTGATCACTAAATTCCCACTGTTTCCTCTTGTGTGGCCCACTTGAGTGTTAGATACACCTAATTGTTGGTTGCACGTCCTAAAATGAGCTAGAAAAACGGACGGACGGGGTGATTTCTCACAAACATCTCAGTGGGCCCCACCCAGGATCCTTGCGCAGGAACTTCCTGCGAAAGCCTCGCAGGAAATCGGCGTCCATCTCGAAGTAGGTAGGCATTCAACAGACCCAAAGTCACAGCGTTCAAGGCGTTGATGTTTGCTAGCCCCACTTGCAACTTTACACGGGGGACACACGCCAACCTGGCATACATGTGGGACATCCGAGCCATTCATAAGTCATCCCAGATGACGTGGCACAAAGTCCGTCCACCCTACCTAATACTCATTAGGTGGGCCACCCCCACCGACAAAAAGTGTATTGCCAAAAAAAAAAAAAGAAGACCGATAATGGTAAAACCACGTTCTGCTTCTGACATTTACAAACAGGTCCCCTCTGTGGGTCCCACTAAGATGGAAACACCACCTTTCTCAGGTGGGTCCCTTCAAATCACCATCTTATATATATATATATATATATATATATATATATATATATATATATATATATATATATATATTAATGAAGAAGATCAAAATCATTCGAACAGGGAAGTTAGTGGTCCAAGAAACAACTTTAAAATATATTCTTGAAAAGATTCGTAATGAATGCCGGCCTGACCGTTGGGTGGGCTACCGATGGAAATGGATAGGTTTGTACTAGTTTCCCTGGGAAAGTGGGAAGCTTCACCGGCCACCTCATTCGAGTAAGCCTATCCTAAAAAATCGCTTCGGTACGATTGGATTTATGTACAAGACACTCCGATGTGGGACAAGTGATGTATTTGTTTACACCCAGCTTATCACAGTCACATTATTAATTCTTGATGCATAGTGGGTTGAAGACACTTTCATGGTAAAGATGGACAAGAGAAAGCTGATCAAAGGCGGAAATGATTTATACCGTCGTAACCTTAAAACAGTCGTATCTCACAAACCGAGATGAGAATCTACTTCAGCCAACCAACCCTACTACGCATTTGTGAGATTCCATTAGATCTATGGTCAAAAGTCTCTTTTTTTTTTTTTTTCATTCTTACTATAGTAATAAATTTTAGTTGGAGTATATATAACTTTTAATCACTTAAGCTAAGTCTTAGAAAAATTAGGAGTTCAACATGGTTCAACCAAATTGGACAGTTATAATTTTTGACCGAAAACTATGAACTCTAGTAAGAATAGAAACGTCTATAAATAATAAGCTTACTATTTTTATTAAGTCATGTTTTTAGGAAATGAAATTTGAGTCTAAAACTTCATTAATAGTAAGTTTAAGATTAGTAGTTATTTGTTAAGAAAGACAGTGATCTACCTCATCATGTTCTTTCCTGCGTCAAATCTTCTAAAAACTGCCAAAGGTCCTGCTAAAGGGTTAATAATAAACGAACTGATCTTGCATGTGTGATTTTGCTTCTTCTTCTCTCTTTTGTTTTTTTTAAAAAGGATATTGAGCATTTGATAACTAACTTGGTATTAGCATCCATACAAATTATCAACGAAATCCTCTACTGTTGGGCCTTGAATTGCAAGTCCAAGCCCACATTTTAACATCATAAATGGGCCTGTTCTGAGGCCTGGATCAACTAGTCAAAGAAGGTGGGCCGCACTTGATCCCACCGATCGTTGTGAGGTTTGTCATCAAGTGTGGATGAAGTGCTCATTTTTTTGAGTTAAGCATCCTCTTTAAAGTCATTGATAGGATAGCTTCTACTGCTGTATCCATGCAGTTTCTTATACGGTCCGCCCATTTCGCATCCCAACAAATCAATGGTCATGATCATTATAAAACTAGGGTTTCAGTTTCTGATACTGCCCAACCGATCTCTTGTACGATGGGGCGTACAAGGAGGGTCGTGGTGGATTGGGATGCCAGAAAAAAAAAAGAAAGCTTTTAGATTGAGATATTCAACCCTTTGATTATTCGAAAGGTTACGTAGATTATTCAAAAGGTTATTCTTTTGCATATTTCCAATCCAACGTGAGGGTGACTTTTCAATGGTTTAGATCATTAAACGATGACACTAGGGGAAGTTGGTGCGGATGACATGATTCACATTAGCTGGATCTCACGTTACTACAATTTTCATTTGAGTGAACCACTGGCCTTAGAAGATAGGTTTAAGGCGCGTTACGATGTTGCTATCTTTACGTGATTAATTTTCTATCTTTCTACCTAGACCCTAATATAAAATACCCACGTGAGCCTACTTTCAGCCATGACTCTGGTTAACCAGTCATGCAAACGATGGACGTTGAGAAGAAGGGACAGCAGCATGCAGATGATGGGTCAGTTCATGACAACATGGCCTTTGCTGCTCAACATCTTAATGAAGAAGAAACAAGCTAAGGGAAAGGCTATCGAGATTTCAGGGTGGCTACAAAGCATGTTGCATAAGCCCATGAACCATGCAGCCATGGTTCTTGCTTATAGGTGCTACTTAGATTTTCAAGCTTTATGAGGCTTAACTGAAGATTGTTTTATATCCGGGCCTTCCATTATGAGGAATGCAACCTGCATTCATTGGGCGGGATTGTCCTGAATAGGGCTGAAAGTCGGGCGGGTTCAACCTAACCAACCCATGACCGACCCGACATTGGGTTGGGCTTGGGCAGGATGTGTCAGGTTTGGTCTTGAACTTGGGCTACATAAACAACAAACCGATAAAAGTTGGGTCGGGCTTGGGTTGAGGTCTTGGGTTGTTCGATCCGACCCAAACCCGATCAATATATAAGTTATAAATTATAATTAAGTGTGGATAGTCTATGTTGAAGGCATAGGAATTTCTGGTGCCGTCGGGTCTCATTGGTCCACACCATTTCCGATGACTCAAGTTAACAAGATATTGTAGATTTCTCTCTCTCTAATAGATTGGGTACTAAACGACACGGTTTTTAAAGGAGTACTTGTCCAGTATTTTAGCTTGTTTGTTTAGAAAAATGAAGATACTATATATATATATATATATATATATATATATATATATATATATATATAATTAATTAATAAAATTATAGGTACAAAAAATAAGATGAGTATAATATAATAAACTAATCACTACAAGAAATATGGTTTTTACTTACGAAAATATTTTTCGTAGGTAAAGATGACTTTTACCGACGACAATTATTTTCATAGGTAAAAGCATACTTTTACCAACGAAAATTAAATTTCGTAGGTAAAAGCCATCTTTACCTACGAAACATTTCGTAGGTAAAGGGTGTTTTAACTTTAAACTTTATTTTTGCCTACGAAATTGGATGTTGTAGGTGAAACCCATTTTTACCTACGAAAATATTTGTAGCGATAGGGTCTTTTGAATTTTTCTATAAAACCCATATTTACCTACGAAACTATTCGTAGCTAAAGGGTCTTTTAAATTTTTCTCCATATTTACCTATGAAAATATGCGTAGCTAAAGGTGTTCTCCAATCCCTAAAAGAAACCTACACCTAATGCTAATCTCAACTCCCTAACCTAAACCTAAACCTAAACTTGAAAACCCAAAGCAAAACCCGATCCCGAACCCGAACCCGATTTCCTAAACCTAAACCTTAACCTATTCTCAATTCCCTTCAGCTATAACCTATAACCTAAACCTAAAACCTAAATGTGTTTTCCAATCCCTAATCCTAAACCTACACCTAATGCTAATCTCAACTCCCTAACCTAAACCTAAACCTAAACTTGAAAACCCAAACCAAAACCCGATCCCGAACCCGAACCAGATTTCCTAAAGCTAAATCATAACCGATTCTCAATTCCCTACAGCTATAACCTATAACCTACTTATAACCTAAACCTAAACCTAAAACCTAAATGTGTTGTCAAATCCCTAAACTTAAACCTACACCTAATTTAATCTCAACTCCCTTACATAAACCTAAAACTAAGCTTGAAAATCCAAACCAAAACCCGATCCCGAACCCGAACCCGATTTCCTAAACCTAAACCATAACCGATTCTCAATTCCCTAAAGTTATAACCTGTAACCTAAACCTTCACCTAAACCTATAACCTACACTTATAACCTAAACTTAAACCTATAACCTAAACATGCAACCTTAACCTAAACGTAAAACCTAAACCTATAACCTACAAGCTTACAACATTAACATAAACTTATAACCTAAACCTATATAACTTACAACATTAACCTAAACCTATTCTCAAATCCCAAAACCTAAAACCTAAACCTAAAACCTAAATTCATTCTCAAATCCCTAAACCTAAACCTACACCTAATCCTAATCTCAATTCCCTAACTTAAACTTAAACTTAAACTTGAAAACCCAAACCTAAACTCGATCCCGAACCTGAACCCGATTTCCTAAACCTAAACCTTAACCTATTCTCAATTCCCTAAAGCTATAACCTAAACCTAAACCTAAACCTATAACCTAAACTTAAATCTTAACCTAAACTTATAACCTGAGACTATTTTGAATCTACCATGAAGGCATGAGTAAGGACTTAGGTGTGTGTACACAATTGGCAATGTGTTCACCACATTAAATTTTGTGAGCCCCATCGGGAAATAGGCTATGAATAATTTTTTGTATTTTATTTATGATGTATTTATGCGTGGATGAATGTGATGTGGATAGGATTGTTTGTGTTTGGATGGATGTAGTTTATGTTTAGATGGATTTACGTATTTTGGGTTTAGATGCATGTGAATGTGAATATTATGAAATATATTACATAACAGGTGTATATCAAGAAATATATTGTAACAGGTGTATATCAGGTGTATAGCAAGAATTTTGTGCTGGGGGGGAATACCTTTTACCTACAAAAATTTTCGTAGGCAAAAGTCTCATCAAGGTTTTTACCTACGAAAGTTTTCGTAGGTAAAAGTCTCTTCCAAATGTTTACCTACGAAAAGTTTCGTAGTTAAAAGTCCCATCCATGTTTGTACCTACGAAAATATTCGTAGTTAAAAGTCCGATCCATGTTTGTACCTACAAAAATATTTGTAGCTAAACGTTTTGTAAGTATTTTTACCTACGATATTGTTGGTAGGTAAAAAGTGTTTTAAATATTTTTGGCTACAAAGTTGTTGGTAGGTAAAAAGTCTTGTAAATATTCAAAATTGTTTTACATATTTTTAGCTACGAAATTGTTGGTAGGTAAAAAGTGTTTTAAATATTTTTAGCTACGAAAATATTCGTAGATAAAAAGTCATGTAAATATTTTTAGCTACGAAATTGTTGGTAGGTAAAAAGTGTTTTAAATATTTTTACCTACAAAAGTATGCATAGGTAAAAAGTTTTGTCAATATTTGTACCAACGAAAATTAGCGTTGGTAAAATGTTTTGCCTACGAAATATTTCGTCGGCAAAAGTAGTACCTTTGCCAAAAATTTCGTGGGTAAAAGGTTTTCCCCTCGGACTTTTAACGAGGAATTTGCCAACGAAAATTTTACGAAAATTAGACTTTTGCCTACGAAAATTTTCGTTGGTAAAAGTGGCTTTTCTTGTAGTGAATGTAGTAACAAAAATATTAGCATGGGCCCACCTGACCGAGCCCGCTTGGGTTGGGCTTGGGTTGAGAAGTCCCAACCCAAGGTTGGGTTGGTTTGGGTTAGGATGGAGGTGTAGGAACCTGGGTTCGGCTAGGGTTAGGCACAAACCCGACCCAACCTGCCTGACTTTCAGCCCTAGTCGTGAACAATCTCGTCTATCCAATGCAACCTCCCATTTATGGGACGCGGCTTCCGTGGATTTTCGGATCCACAGAGGTGCGTGGGACCCCTGAAAGTGGAGCCCACCTTAATCTATGTGACTACTATCTACACCGTCCATCTGTATTGAACACTCATTTTATGGCATGATCCAAAAAAATGAAGCATATGATATTTTTGCTTGATTTTTGGCATTGTGCCTAACTTGGGATGTCTCATATAATGGTCGGAGTGGATTTCTCGTAAACATCTCAATGGGCCATATATAATATTACCATTAACGTACGCTAACATGACATGAGCCAAACCTAACTTGAAGCATACAATATTGGTCGGAGTGGATTCCAAAAATCAAGCTTAAATGTGATTTAAGTATATACTTAAATATAATGGTCGAAGTGGATTCCAAACATCAAGCTTAAATGTGATTTAAGTATATACTTAAATATAATGGTCGGAGTAGGAGAGACGTCCATCATTATTATTATTTTTTTTTTTCGGAGCCTGCAATGTTGATTATTTGAAATCCACTCCAACCATTAAATTTCACACTAAAATTTAGGCCTATGACCCCAAAATCATATTTGTGATTCAGGTAGGTCCATGACCCCAAAAACAAGAGAGGCCCCTACCACCTGTTTGTGAAAAGGTTACTGAAGGGGTGGAAGTTTTTCAGATAGGTAAGTCAGGACAGATAGGTAAGTCAAGACAGCCGGCAGATATTTGTTCAAATGTCAATCGGGGGGATAGTGTCAATAAGAATTTGGGTAGTAATGCTAATGTAATTATGGGTGAAACGATTAGCAGTATTAATCTAAGGCCATCTCATGGCAGTAAGAGGGTGATTGAAGGAATTCATATTGATGGAGAGGCCGATCAACAGCCAACTCTTGACGGAAGAGTTGGTGACTTGCAGGTTATGTCCAGCCCGCCTGATCCTCTTTTGCTGATAGACATACCTGACGACAATCCAGGAATACATTCTTCCAGGCTGGAGGAGAATCAGCAACATAGATCTCTAGTCTGTTTCAATTCCAAACAACCACAACAGAAGTCAACACAACAAAATCTCGGCGAAAAGGAAGGTGAGCTGCAAGTATCTATGCCTGGCACAAATGAACCTCTTCTACCGCTAGATAGAGCAGATGACAGTCCAAGAATTCTTTCCGTTCGGCTGGAAGAGAATCAGCAAAGCGGCACTCAAGTCTTTTTCAAATCGAAGCAACAGGTGCTTGATATTACACAGGGATCAGTTTACAATGGTGAAGATGATATGCTGTGTGGATTGCAGCCATATGCAATAGACACATCACCACATCAGGATAGGATTACAGGATTGTTTCCACAGGATAGAGGCAATCCCTTACAAAACCAGGAGGATCTTTTTGAGGAAAAGTCTGCGGGTGGAAAGTACACACATTCACCAGCTAGCATGTACGATTATGTAGAAAACAGGAATGAAATGAATGTAACTGGGGGTATGAATGTTGAAGAGGATGCAGTAGGCTTTCACCAGCAAGACTAGGAAAAGATTCCTGAGAGAAGGAATGATGGTGGAAAGGTGAACCACCCACCTGATCTCAGACAAACTTCGATGACTAACAGGACTGAGGTAACTAGGGGTGTAGAGAACAGGGAAGAGGCTGGCGCAGTAGGAAAGTGTAGATCGGAGCCCAGATGGTGTACGAATGTAACCCAATTAGTTCCATATTAAAGGAGAAAAAAGGTAACAGACAGAGCGAGTTTGGAGGTTGATCTATCTCCATATTTTTTAGTGGCAGATAAAACAATTAACAAATCTAACAAAAATCGAGATGGTGACTGTGTGAGGTTGGTGGACGGCCGGTTTGAGGAATATGAACAGGGACAGTTGATGGAACACAGAGGAGTCTTGGAGTGGGATATGCAGAATCAGGAAATGGACCATTAGAGCCAGGAGGGACAGGGGGAGCTTGAGGTCGATAAACCCCCGAAGAAGACAACAAGACATAGAATCCTTTATGCTAAAGGAAACTGGGAATCCAGACTGCGAAGATTAAAGAGGAGCGCCGTAAATACTGGTTGTGTAACATATGGATAAAATAATTGTATGGAATGTGCGTGGAATAGGCAATAACAGAACGTTGCGGACTGCTAGAAGGATGCTTAAGAATCATGATCCGTGGATTGTGGCGTTTTTGGAACCAATGCTTGGTGATGAAAAACGTGTGCAAACTGGGCTGTCTTTGGGTTTTCACTCCTCTTGCTCTAATTGTGTCGAGGGTGGAAAGATTTGACTGTTCTATAAGCCCCAAATTTCTTGTTCGATTGTCTTTAAATCGGATCAATGTCTTTCGATAGTGGCTTCCATGCACAATTGTGATGCTTAGCTAAATATTACTTTGTTTATGCTAGGTGTGCTCGGATTCTGAGGAGAGCTCTCTGGTCGGACCTGGCTCTCTTGTCATCCTCGATGTAGGGCCCGTGGGCTGTGTGTGGTGATTTCAATGCCGTTGCGGTTGATTCATAAAGAAGAAGTAGAAGGGCAGTGGATTCAGTTTCTTCTTTGGAATTTGCTGATGCAATCAACTCAGCGGGTCTTCTTGACGCGGGTTTTTTAGGGAATCGATTCGCTTAGAGTAATAATCAGTTTGGTAATGCTCGAGTATGGGCGAGGCTTGACCGGGTTCTCTTCAACACTACCTGGTCCATGTTATTCCCCCATTTCTCTGTTTCCCATTTGCCTCGCATTAATTAGGACCATGCTCCACTTCTCCTCTCTTTCCCTCGGCCGCTGAATGGTGGTCCTTAACTATTTCATTTTCAACGTATGTGGACCCAACATGCTGATTTTTTGCAAGTGGTCAAGACAACTTGGAACAAAGTGGAATTTTCTCATCCAGTCTACAATGTACTATCTAAACTCAAATAGGTAAAACATGATCTGAAAATTTGGAACTTTGAGGTATTTGGTAACATTTTTGAGCAGTTAAAGCTAGCGGAGCAATTGGCAGTCGAGCTGGAGGATCAACTTCAATCTTCTTCAGGTTCTAACGATCAGTCAGTCACCTTGCAACAACAAATCAATGAAAATACTGCCAGGTTAGCCTCCTTGGAGAGCATGCAGGAAATCTTTCGGAAACAAAAATCGAGGGTGGACCGGCTGTCGGAGGGAGACAGGAACACGAGGTTTTTTCATGCCTCGGTGATGGAAAGGCAAAGGAGAGCGTTTATTAGTCGGGTGGAATAGGGTTCGGGGCAAATTGTGGAAGGCCAAGTTAAAGGCAGCAGCAGTGGAGCATTTTCAACAAATTTTCAGTGCCAATCCTTGTCAGATTAACCAGGATTTGCTGCAATGTATTCCTCACTTAGTTGAGCAGGCATATAATGACCAGTTGCTGCAGATCCATCGGTGCTGGAGGTAAGAACAACAGTTTTCTCCATCCCAAAAGACAGCGTGGCTGGGCCAGATGGCTTCTCAGCCAGTTTTTTTCACACCTGTTGGCACGTTATGGGTCACGACATTCATAGGGCGATCTCCTTTTTCTTTCAAGGAGGGAATATCCCAAGGTCAGTTTCGGCTACTATTATCTGCTTAATTCTGAAATCAGCTGCGCCTAAGCGGTTCTCAGAATACCGTCCTATCAGTCTGTGTACTTGTCTGTATAAAATTTTTGCCAAGATTGTAGCTTCTAGGCTTAGCCAGATTCTGCCTCTGTTGATTTCGCCGGAACAGGGGGCCTTCGTTCAGGGGCGTTCGATAGCGGAAAATATTGCATTATCTCAAGAGCTGTTCAGGGAATTAAACAGACCGGTACGCGGGGGAAACATTGTATTGAAATTAGATATGGACAAAGCTTATGACAGGGTAAACTGGGACTTTTTGAAGGAGGTTCTGAATAGGTTTGGTTTCAGCAAGTGTTGGACAGAGATGGTAGAAAAATGTTGGGGAAATAGCTGGTTTTCCGTTCTTATAAATGGAGAGATGGCAGGTTTTTTCAAATCTTCAAGAGGTCTTAGGCAGGGAGACCCGATTTCTCCAAGCTTGTTTATTCTTTCAGCTGAGGCTCTTAGCAGAGGGCTTAAAACCCTGTTCAATAGTCAGATATGCCGGCCGTTTGCTGTGTCCAGAGGATGCTCACTGATCTCGATCGCATCTGCTATATGCTGACGATATGTTAATTTTCACGAATGGGAGTAAATCCACGCTTCTACAGCTGAAGAAATTCCTCGACTCCTTCCAGGCATCCTCGAGCCAAAGTATAAATCTTAGGAAAAGTTCCTTCTTCTGTTAAAAAAAGCTACCTGGTGCAAGAATTAGAACGATTGAGGCTATCCTTGGTTTTCGTAATTCGACATCTGCGCTAACTTTTCTGGGAGTCTCATTAGGAGATGGAAGAATCAAAGCAAGTTCATTTAAGCCGTTGGTAGTTAGAGTTGTGGGTCATATTAATGGGTGGAAAGCCTGTATTTTATCATAGGCAGGAAGAGTGGTTCTGGTGAAGCACGTCCTATCAGGTATTCCAGTTCACACTATGGCGGCGGTCCATATTCCTTCTTAGGTGCTGAAATTAATAGAGAGGCATATAACGAATTTTTTCTGGGGCTGGTCAGAAGGAAAAATAAAGTGTCACTGGAAAAATTGGCACTCGCTAGCTACGCCAAAAACCAAGGGGGGCATTGGTGTTAGAAAACTTGCAGACATTATGAAAGCTTTTCGAATTAAAATGGCATGGTCAATCAAATTTGGACAGGAGGATAATGTGTGAAAATCTTACATGGTGGCCAAGTATCATCAGGATTTGTCGCCAGGGGTAATAGATCGAATGAGGCGGATGTCTTCTCGTCTGTGGAAGAGAATCAGGGAACTCATTCCTCTGGTGGAGTCCCGAGTTCAATGGCATGTAGGGGACGGAAACTGCAATTTCTGGCAGACGAATTGGGCAGGCTTGGGACCTCTTGTGCAATTGGCTGAAGTAGAGGTGCCAGAAGGCTTGCAGGATATCCAGGTGTGTCAGGTCATCGGCCCAAGTGGTCCTCTTCCCCCGTCAGCAGTATTCCTTATTCTTCCTCAGAGAGTAATTGAGCATATTTTTCAGGTGGGGTATTGTACCTCTGAGGGTGCTGACACCCCTTTCTGTCCTTTCACGTCTTCTGGGGAATTCTCAGTTAAATCAATGTGGTCTCTGAGCAGGGACCCAGGGCCAGGTCGGAGTTGGACTAGATGGGTTTGGCATGCTACTCTGCCACCAAAAATCTCCCTTCTTGTATGGAAGGTTCTCCAAAACGCGGTCCTAGTTGACAGTGCGGTGCAATCCAGAGGTGTACAGATTGCTTCCAGGTGTGTTTGTTGTTCCAGTCATGATTCCCAGCCCCACGACATTGAGACTCCGCTTCATCTGTTTGTCAACAGCTGCGTGGCGCAGACTGTGTGGAGAACTATGGGAAGATGGTTAGGAATTAATGTTATGGTAGCATTATTGGTTGAAGCCTGGCTCTTTCAGTGGTGGGGGGCAGTCTCTTCTAAGCGAAACAAATCGGTATATCAAATGCTTATTCCATGCATCGTAATTTGGGAAATCTGGAAGGCACGAAATGGTGCAGTGTATGACGAGGTGTAGGTTTCCTCGGAGCGAGTCCTAGCCAAAATGAGGTGGTGGGACGCTCTTCTCTCCAGCCCTCACATTGACGGTGGTGCCCCTGGACCAGGGCGGATTGAGATTTCAAGGATAAATGTTGTCTCGCCTCCTGTCTCACGAGCAGTCGATCATGCACTTCTGATTAGATGGGAGCGGCCATCGCCAGGATGGGTGAAAATCAATGTAGATGGCTCGTCTAGAGGCAATCTGGGTAGTGCAGGTGGTGGTGGCATATGCAAAAGGGAGGCGAACAATTTTCTTTTCGCTTTTTCTGCAGGTTATGGGGCTGGCACTAACATGTTTGCAGAATTACGTGCAGTGCATGACGGTCTTACTCTCGGAATTCACAGGAGTTACAACCAAATTATTCTAGATTCTGATTCAAATCTAGTGGTTGATTTGCTAAATGGTGAAGCAACGCCGGGCCGGAAATGGAAGATGTGGTTACATAGGATTCATCAATTGCAGCGAAGAGTCCGAATCAGATTTGTGCATGTTATGCGGGAGGGGAACACACCAACAGATTTTATGGCCAGGTTAGGGAGTGCTTCTCAATCTTATGCTTGGTTCGATCGTCAGGTGGAGCATCCTCAGTAGGTTAGAGGCTCTATCTTTCTTGATAAGGTTGGATTAGGTTCTATTAGGATAATCTGATCCCCTTGCAGACATTTTTTTGTAAGTATTACGTGTTTATCTTGGATGGCCCCCTGTTTTATGTAAAGGGGTACCTCAGATGTATAGGTGCCAGATGATTTTTAAATGAAAAACCTTTTGATTTTTAAATGAAAAACCTTTTAAATGCCCGTGGGACGACTGTCTCTCACCATAGGCTCTAGAATGGCAATGATAGAAGGATTATGTAAAAGAATCAACCTTTTCAAAGACCGTATAGTGGCCGCATTGGCCAACCCACGGGCATTCCAGGATAAAATGCTATCCATCAGACACGTTTCCTGTGAAGTCGGCCCTTCTTTCGAATTGGAGCAATCTTTTCTTTCCTTCCTCCAAGCCGGAACGAGGGTCGGAGCACAATCTACCGTCCGAGCGGGCAAGCTTATAAGGGGAAAGGTCTACAGATAGATCTAGTTGTCTATAAACTGAAGTACAGCCTTCAGTAAGCCCTTTCTGTGGTAGGGAAAATCCTTCAGCTTCGAGGTGGGAGCTGGGGGTGATGTCCGGGGATGAAAAGGGACTCAATAATGCTCCCCGCTGCCCGGGGGACTGAGACCTGATAGGAAGATCCTCGGGGAGAATGGGGAGGCCAATGTCATTCCTCTGCCTATCCGCAGTGGATGCAGGCGCAGGAGATGAGAACATGGCTAGTTCGGTATTCTGATTGTCTGACGATAATGGAAATACAGTGATAGGGGGAGAAGAATGGCGCACCTGAGAGAGCTGCTCATTGGCCTGAGGGGACTGGGAGGATGTTGAGTCACTATCATTAAGGTTCCCGTCCTTGAGTCGCGAATCCACTGCCTGGGAACAACAGGGAAGGCAGATCGAACCAGGGTACTGGAGAGCCTTGTATTTGTTTGTTTCTTCTTCATTAAGATGTTAAGAATCAAAGGCATTCTCGTGAACTGGCCTATCTTCGGCATGTTGCCATCTCTTCTTCTCAATTCCCACCGTTTGCATGATTGGTTCAACGAAGTCATGGCCAGAAATGGTCTTACATTCGTTTTCTATGGCCCTTGGTTTACTCATATGGATTCCGTGATAACGTGCGATCCAGCTAACGTGAACCATGTCATGCATACCAACTTCTCCAACTTCCCAAAGGGTTCTGATTACATCAAGATGTTCGATATACTTGGAGATGGGATCTTCAATTCAGAATCTGAGTCGTGGAGATTTCAACGAAGAAAAGCCAAGGCTCACCTCAAATGTACACGATTCCGTCGGTTTATGGCCAAGACTACAAAAGAGAAGGTGGAGAAGGCGCTCGTTCCGGTCCTTAATCATATTGCGTAAAAAGGAAAATACGTAGATTTGCAAGACGTATTACAAAGGTTCATGTTCGATAACACCTTCATATTGGTTTTTGGGCTTGATCCAAACTGTCTATCCATCGACTTCCCAGCATTTCCTCCTATCGTCAAGGCCATGGATGATGCAGCTGAGGCGGTGTTATTCCGTCACTTGGTGCCTCAAAGCTGGTGGAGGTTGCTATGGTAGCTAAAGATAGGAAAGGAGAAGAAGCTGTATAAGCTTGGAAAACCATTGATAATTTCGTATACCAAAGAATTTCAATGAGAAGGAAAGAAATAAAAGAAACCAATGGTTTGGAGGAATCTGGGGATTTGCATGCTGACATCTTACATGGATGAGATGGAAGGAGGAGCTGAATCTGATTCGTTCCTCAGAGACACTGTGCTTAATTTCTTGTTTGCAGGGAAGGATACCACAAGCGCCGGCATTACATGGTTCTTCTGGATAATTTCTAAGAACCCAAGTGCCAAAATAAAAATCTTGGAAGAACACAAAGCAATCGCAGCTAAAAAAGAACAAGTGTCACTGACCCAACTGACGGTGTTCGATACTGGGGAGCTTAGCAAGCTGGTTTATCTACAAGCAGCCTTGTGTCAATTACTGAGGCTATTCCCACCTGTTCCGTTCGAGCACAAAGGAGTTCTTCAGACTGATATTCTTCCGAGTGGTGAAACGGTCCAAGCAAATACAAAGATTATATTCTGGTTGTTTTCGATGGGGAGAATGGAAGCAATATGGGGGAAAGATTGCTTACAATTCAAGCCGGAGAGATGGATAACCGAGTAAGGTAGCTTGAAATTCGAACCTTCCTACAAGTTCACGGCATTCATTACTGGACCGAGGAGTTGCTTAGGTAGGGAGTTGGCTTTTACTCAAATGAAGGCTGTTGCTGCGGCCGTGCTTTACAATTTTCAAGTTCATGTGATGGACGGCCACCCTGTGTCACCGAAATTCTCGGTAGTTCTCCACATGAAGGATGGTTTGATGGTCCGAATCAGTGAAGGAAGATGTTCATGAACCGTGATTGTGGCGCGATTGGTTGCCTTGATATCTGCTGTGCTGTTTGTTTTATCATGATATGGGTGTCTAACTTTGTTTGGATGTATCGTTTACTAGAATGGTTGTTAGGAAGTAATACCGACATAGAATGCATGAGTATGCATGGCTTAGCATAACCTGTCTGCTCTATAGTTTGCAGACTCAGGACTCGGTTGGTCAAGGTTGCTTCAAGAAAATATGTTTTTATTATTTATATTATATATAATATAATATAAAAATATATGATATGGTGTGTTGCATCTCTATTTGCAAGAGAGCGAGTCCTATTTTCTATTTTCTATGTGGCAACTCAATTGGAATTAAGATATCCCATTATAATGAGCTCTGCAATATGTCAAATGGGGTTCGTTGGGGGACCATTGAAGCACACACAGATAAATCAAGCAAAGTATTCCACTTGCATAATTAAGCCCAATCACAAAGACTTTAAATTTAACATGGAAAAACCCTTAGGGGAAAAAACCACGGTACAAAGCAATAGATACAAGAGATAGAGAGAATACCTGATTCGAACAAGCCTCAAATCTCCCTTTACAAGCCCTTAAAAATCTTACGAACGAATTAGAAAGCTCTTGGATTCACCCTAATCCCAATTACACGCATATATATAGCCTATAGGTGAATTACAATCGAAATAGGAAACAAATCCCGCAGATACGTGACTCTGTGTAACTCTATGCAAACGTTAGATAACACCTTCAATGGGACTTTGATGGCATCGAATGACTTTCGATGTCATTGAACAGTCTTTGATTGCATCGAACTAAACATCAAAATGTTTCAACGATAAATCATGGATTTTTTAGATTTTTTCAATGGCATCGAGCAGGCCTTTGATGTCATTGAACAACATTCGATGGAATTGAACCTCTTTAATTCGATGGCATTGAGCAGGACACCTAAAGTGTCCAACAACCAACATTTCATGCTTTTCTTCATCGGCTTTAAGACACTATTCAGAAGAAAGCTTAAAATGAGCTGTGTGAGGAACGCTAACCGACTTTGCCCTTTATATCTCATACTTTACCAATACTTTCTCAAGGTATTCCTTCTAAGATAACCAAAGCCTGCTCATTTTCCTGTTGCTATGTATATCAATGTCGAGAACCCTCTTTGCAACCTCTAAATCTTTCATCATGAATGTCCCTGATAACTGAGTCTTTAGTAAATTGCTTTCAGACATCCTATGACCGGCAATCAACATGTCATTAATATACAACACTAGGATGATGCATTTTCTGTCACTCGGTGTCTATAATCATATTCAATCCTGGTAAACCTCTGACTCATCATGAAAGAATCAAACTTTTTATAACACTGCTTAGACAACTGTTTCAGGCTGTACAACGACTTCTTTAACATACGAATCTTGTTCTCTATCCTTTTTTTTTTGAAGCCTTCTGGTTGCTTTATGTAGATCTGCTCTTCCAATTCTCTATGCAGGAAGGTAGTCTTTACATAAATTTGTTTTAACTCGAAATTATATTAGGCAACCAGTGCCAACACGAATCTGATAGATACTTCTTTCATAATTGGCATGAATATCTCAGTGAAGCCGAAACCTTCCCTCTGATCGTATCCCTTCACTACCAACCTTGCCTTATACTCATCATGTTTCTTCTTGAAGATCCACTTGCACTCGATTGATTTTCGACAATGAGAAGCTCCGCCAGCTCCCATGTCTCGTTCTTGTATAAGAAGTTAATCACATCATCCATCGCAGCTTTTCACTTTTCGACATTCGACTCATCAAGAGCCTCCTGAAGAGTAGACGAATCCCCCTCATCCATATTGAGGGCGTGTGCGATATTAGAGTTATCACTGTATCTCGCCAGTAACCTTTGATCTCGCAGCTGATTCCTTCTCATAGGCGGCTGCTCCACCTCCTCGTATTCCTCTGTCTATGTATCTGTGTCAGCCTGAGTGTCATCTGTGTCTGCCTAAAAATTCATAACCAACCTTTTCATTTTCTCTTGCTCATCCTTACATAATAAGGATCCTTTATCGAATTTGACGTTACGGCTAATGAAGATTTTTCTTTGTACCACCACCATAACCAACAAAGATGTATTTCTTAGTCCTTTGGTCTAACTTATATTTCTGAACAGACGGTACATGAGAGTAAGCTTCATAACCAAACACCCGCAATCCTGAGTAGTCTACATTCTGACCACTCATACTTCCTCTGAAATTTTACAATCAATGGTTGTAGAAGGGGACCGATTCACCAAGTAATGAGGTGTACTAACGGCCTCATTCACGGTTCCTTGTCCAACCCAGGATTACTAATCTTGGAGCCAATTTGAGCTTAAACTTCTTTTATTTGATCCTCCTTACCATATGAACAGTTCAAGCACTGAATGGATCTTGAAGATATCACTAAAAAAAATTGACGGTTAACACGAAATGTGACCGCTTTAATACCACATGTTGGATTTTAACTTTGAAAAAAAGAAGCGAAAATAAAAGATTTTTCAAAAATTCCAATTAATTAATCTTAATTTTAGGAGCACATAGGGTTACAATCATAAATTTAAAGGATGATTTAGATTTTACCTTATGCAATCAAAATCTGTAGACACTGAAAAATCGGCGTCCACGTTGGTTAAAAGGTGTTGTGGTGATTATGATGGGGGTGATTAAGCTGATTTGTGATTGTTGGAGTCGCCACTAGCTGAATAATCTCAGAATCCCGCGGTCGGCTAGAACCATAGAATACGTAAGGTTGGAGAAATCCGAAGATTCCCCTACCTTAGATTGACTCCTGGTCTGCGATCTGGGATTCTGGGTAAGGGACTTCGGTTACAAAGAGGGAAAGTGTTAGGCACCCTCTCTGCCCGCACAAATGTACGGTCTCTACTTAGTGTGGTAAAATAATATCAAGGGATGATGATAATGCTGTGGTCATGATGGGACTAGTCACACGTGGATTTCTGATGTAGCAAGATCCGAGATTTCGGCAGGCCACAGAGCATACGTCTGACAATGTGTCTAGAGGACGGATGTGATGATGCTTATGCAAAGAGATAAGAAAAGTGGACTAGATCACTAGGAATTTTTGATGTGACAAGATCCGATGCACGGCAAGTCACAGAGCATACATTTACTAGAGATCTAGAGAAGCAGGGGGGTTGAGAAAGGAGTAGATGTCACGATGAATGCTTGTAGGGTGATGGATCCTTGGCTTGACTCTTGAGTAGGCCAAGACATAGACTGAACCATGATCAACTTGGGCTAGGCTTGTAGGTTGAAAGGGTTGAGGTGAAGGCTAGGAGGTGGCTGGAAAATTTGGGCTTGAAGGCTTAGGAGCTCCTTCCCTTCCTTCACTCTCCTCCTCACTCACTCTCTTTCTCTCACTCTCCTTCTCACTCTCTCTCCCTCTCTTCCTCTCTTTTTCTCTCACTCTTTCTCTCTCACTCTCTCCCTCCCTTGGTGGCTTGGTGAAAATGAAAGGGGAGAGGGCTATTTATAGCCTTCGCCAATGGTTGCATTGTAAATTTTGGATTTGAGAGGGGTAAAAGGTGAGGTGGCAAGCTATGGTTGGCTGTGGAGAGAGGAATGCCACGTGGCACTTTCTCATTAGCTATGGGGAGCGGTAAAATGGTAAATAGTGAGGATGGGGAGGGTAAATGTATGGGAGAGTTGACTTTTGGACGCTGGGACAGCTGTCCATACTCGGGTAGCACGCGGCGGTACTCAGAGTACCGCTGGCGGTAGTCCGACTACAGCCCGGACTTGGCTGGGTGTGATTCTCGTGTGGCTGGCTCAGCGCATACTTTTTGAGAGGAAGCGGTAGTTTGACTACCGCCGGTGGTAGTCAAACTATCGCTTCGGTACAGTTCAATCGAAATTTAGCCGGTGGGTCCTTTTTTGGGTCCTTATAGTGAAACAAAGTCCATTTTGGATATTCGACTTAAAATGACTCGAAATTGGCTCGATTGTTACTCAAAAATGACCCGAGAAATGGATCGATTTTGGACATGGTTTGGATTGAATGATGACTCATGATGGCTCAGGTTAGGATTAGGGTTAGGTTTAGGATATGATCATGGTTCTCGGATTGTCTTAACTTTCTCAAGATATTAGCCTAGGTGGGGTGTCTACAGATGCCCCTCTTTGACCGAGGTTGCTAGCAACCGAAGATCAAAGCAAGTGGACACGCCACCCTTCTGGTCAGAACGAAGGGTAGCGACTCAAATCTATTGTTTACCATTGTATCATTGTCAGTTGACTGTTTGAAAAAAGATGACTTGTACATAGCACGAGGGTTGAGGAAAACGTTGTGATTGTCTCCTGCGCATTCGTCGCGGCTTTACGGATCACCAATCACAACCTTTTCGCATCGGATTGTTTACAGTATTGGAGGGTAAGTCTGAAAAGTAAGGGCCTCTGCGCATTTGTCGCTGCTTTACGAGGATTCCTGTACTGTTAGGTCTGTCATTCCTTTGCTATGTAATCACCCTGGAATGTTCGTTCCATTTGATCGTCAAAGTGGTTAGCTGCCCTGCGCGTTGGTGCGGCCTTACGGGGAACTCACTACGCCGACTTGGACTCGATCAAATTTTGCGAGCATTCCGGGCTAGGTATGTGCAGGTAATCTGTTTGCCATGCAATCTGCTGAGTCTGACACTTTAGTTACAATGGATTGTTTTCACTTCGAGTTTGATTAATCTTTCCAGAGATAGATCCACTCATCTTACTAGCATTTGTGTGACTGCCCAGTTATAGAGATCTGGCCAATCGTACATGTATCATGTATAGACTCGATCATCCTTCGGGGAAACAGGAAGAGATCGAGTTTTATTTAACTGTTTGCACTGACCGCAACTGGAGAACATGGAAGATTCCTCAGTGTACTGCGTGACGCGTGCATCTTTTGAAAACTGTCCTCTTTAGAGTTAGGCTCCTTGAGGATTTTATTTAAAACTATTTTTTGATTTTTTGAAAAATATATCCGTTCGATCTCACGGGTAGGCGTCATCGTTCGGTTTTTATTTTCGCAAGTTAAGTAAACAGTCGCATTGCCTCCACTAATGAGTTGGCGAGGCTAACGATTTTTATTTGAAAGTCAGATAGCCTCCACTAATAAATTAATGGGGCTAATGATTTTTTATTTGCAAAAAAAAGTCAGATGGCCTCCACTAATAAATCAATGGGGCTAACGTTTTTTAGAAGAAGCAAACCTTTTGGGCCTATACTTACTGGGGATTTATTTTAGAGTTACTTGGTATTTTTTATATTTTTGGAAGATTTTGAGATTTTTGAAAAATTCGGAGGTTTTGTGGAATTTTTGAAAACTTTTGGGAAATTTTGGGATTTTTTGGAGACTTTGAAAATTTATTTATTTATTTATTTATTATTATTATTATTATTTTTTTGGATTGAAAATTTTGGGATTTCCCCCTCTTTTTTTTTTTGGATTTTGGGATTTTTTGATTTTTTTGATTTTTTGTTTGTTTTGAAAATTTTGGGATTTTTTTTTTTTTTTGATTTTTGAAAATTTTTTTAGAGTTTTTGGAACAAAGGTTTATTTTTGAAATTCTCTGGGGTCTCTTCCAAGGGTTTAGAAACACTGAAATCTATTTTAGAAATTTTTGGGACCTTTTTAGAATTTAGAGGAACTGAAGTTTATTTTAAGAATTTTCTGGGACATTTTGGGGGCTTTAGGGAATCAGAGGTTTATTCTTAAAATTTTTTGAAGACCCTTTTTGAGGTTTAGAAGAAACAGAAGTCCATTTTAGGATTTTTTTGGACTTTATCCACCTGTCCAAAGGGAGGACCGGTCACTGGAGGCGGGCATGGGGGACACTACGCTGCCCCGTATGTCAGAATGTCGGCGGCGGCAGTCGGACTGCCGCCAGCGGTAGTCCGGTTACTGCCGGTCTGTCAGATGGACCGTTGGTCCGTTTCTGTTTGCTGGTCCATCCGGTGTACCCTTCTCCCATTTAGCTCGTTCATTCGAACGTCCAGGGACGCATTTGTGGTCCCTGGAGCTCGTTTTGGTGATCCTCACCCTGCATTTTTTTCGATTCCAGGTATTCTCAGTCGTTGGATTCTCCTGGGATTTTTGGTGGGCCACCCTTCTAGGGAGATCTTGTACTTTTTTCATGGATTCTGAGAGGGCCACAATCAGGACCGTTGATCAGTTGTAATCTTGACCACTGGACCTTGTAGGATTTTGCATCTCTCTTTTTGTTTTTTTTTTTTTGTTTTTGGGTCAAGTTGCTAGCTGAATATGTATATATTCTTTTTTGTTTTTTTTTTTTATTTGCTAGAGTAGGGTGTGATAAGAAAGGGGCCCCACCCTTTTATTTGATCTAATTCCCTTTTTTTTCTTGTTTTTTTTGAGGCGATTTGGACCGTCGGATGGATGGATGGATGATTGATCTGGATGATGGATGATCTGGACCATTGATCTGGATCATGTATGGACGGATGGATGATGGATGATCCGGACGATCGGATGAATGATTTGGATGATGGATGATCTGGACCATTGATCTGGATCATGTATGGACGGATGGATGATGGATGATCCGGACCATCGGATGAATGATCTGGATGATGGATGATCTGGACCATTGATCTGGATCATTGGATGAATGGATGATCTGGATGATGGATGATCTGGACCATTGATCTGGATCATTGGATGAATGGATGATCTGGACCATTGAATGAATGATCTGGGCCATGGAATGAATGATTTGGATGATGGATGATCCGGACCATTGATCTGGATCATTGGATGAATGAATGATCTGGGCCATGGAATGAATGATCTGGATGATGGATGATCCGGACCATTGGATGAATGATCTGGACCGCGCATGGATTTGCTGAAACAGCCCCCCCTTTTTCTTGTTTTGAAACAGGCCTTGACCTTTGAGCGGGCCTTTGATTTTGAAATGGCAATGGCTTTGGGAAGGATTTAGGCCTTGGAATGGGTTGTTTTGGAAAATGGGTTCTGAAGGTATGTTTTGTGGACATGGGCTTTCGAGATGGGCCTCTTATCATGGACCCCGCTTTTAAAAAAAATAAATAAATTGGCCTTCGATACTTGTCCTTGGAAGTGGGCTTTTGAGATGAGCCTTTTGAAATATGGGCTTGACATGGAAACTTACCTGTAAATTTTGCCTGTGCAGCATGCCCCATCGAGGTAGGAATGAGGCTGGTTCGTCTCATCATTCGACGGACCCGTGTTATGTGCCGCGGGAGAGTCGGCACCTTTCAGACATAGCCCGAGAGGGCGGTGCGCCTGTGATTCTCAGAGGGCGTGGGGTCAGGACGCACTGGCCTAACTAGTTTCATGATCCTCAGCCCTTGTTCTTTGAAGTTCTGGAGTGTACCCCTTTTGCACATCTGTTTAGGGTTCGTCCGAGTAAGACGAACATGTCGCTCTTATCTGCCTTGGCCGAGCGATGGCACCCTGAGACACATACATTCCAGCTGCCCTTTGGAGAGTGGGGGATCACCCCATATGACATATATATGCAGCTGGGTCTTAGATATGATGGTGGATCTGTGCCCTTTGAGGAGGATCTTCCAGTACCTACTGAGGACGACTGGATGGAGCTATTAGGGATGATGCCAGATGCCACAGAATTTTCAGGTCACCGATTTAAACTTTTGTGGCTTTCTTCGAATTTCGCCAGACGCATCCCTAAGACTGAGGCTGCAGTTATAATAAAAGCTCGGGCCCTGATTTTATATACCATGGGAGCGATGATCTTCTGCCATGGGAATGAATTAGTGAGTTCCCGTCTGTTATCGCTTGTGGCAGACATCACCTTTCCTATGCTGTACAACTGGAATGCAGCCCTCCTTGCGCATTTGTACGAAGGGCTGGACAAGGCCAGCCGCTGCATCAGTCGCTCCTTGACTAGTTTTTACCCAGTCATTGAGGTACTTTCTTGAGATCCTTTCTGTAGTATTCTCCTTGAGGATGGTCTGGTGTGTCTTCCCCTAATTTTGGTATGGTGCAGGTCTGCTTCTTTGACCACTTTCCTCACCTGGCGCCACTCTGATCAATCATTCGCCTCCATTCCCGCGCATGATGCTGTGGTACAAGGACAACCGCAGCCGTACGCGTTTATTTTCTGATCTTGCTTGGAGGTCGAATATCGATGCCTTTTTCCTGATGATGTGAGTGATTTGTCTCGCCCTATATTGCCCATATGTTATTTTCTGCGTATCTGCCAATCTTTAACCTTTCTTCCTTTTTGCAATTTCATACTCGGCCATATCTTCAGTCGAATGCAGCTGTTACTCCTGGCGCTCAGGAGGCTTTCCAGGCCTCTCGGCGACGCCGCATCGTGGAGGATCCGCGGGTGACAAAATGGTATCTGGGAGAGAGACTTTTTTGACAGCAAACTGGCAGCCCTTTGGTCCTGCTTAGTCCACCATCTGGACCATCTGATTGGAGATCTGTGCCACAGAGAGAGCTGACTGCTGCTTTGGAGGGCTACGAGGCCAGCGCCTTTGTTGACCCGGATAGAGAGTACAGCTCTTGGAGTGAGCAGTACGGCATGAGTCCGATTCTTCAGCCTAGCTATGCTCCTGGTGGTGGCGCCCGCTTTGCTGGAGGGGGGATCTTGGGACCTCATTTTCATTGCAAAGATAGAGATACCTATTTTCTGGATGACGATTAGTTCATTGTATCATGAGACCAGCTGTATAATCTTCCATATTCGATATGAAATTTCAGTTTGCTCAGCATTGTCTTCTTTTCTCACAGTCGCTTTTATCCAATCGTGCGCGTAGGAGAGTATTACTTGTTCCCTACCCTCTAAAGTGGATCCAACTCAGATTAAATTGGAAACTGGGCTGGGGCGGTAGTCGGACCATCGCCGGTTGACATTTGCCCGTTCTGCCTGTTCTGTCAGGTGCCGCTGTGATTCAGTGATGACACCTCTGTTCTGAAACGGTACTCTGAGTACCGCTAGCGGTAATCCGATTACCGCCTCCGTTGATCTTTTCTTCCAGCAAACCCTGTTCTTCTCTGTTCATTCCCTTTGTCCCTCTTCCGATATTCCCGTTTGTCCCCCTCTCTGATCGTCCCTTTTGTCTCCATTTTGTCCTTTCCTCTTTGTCTCATCCATCCCTTGTTCCTTTCTCTTTTTCTGATTCATCATGGCCAATCATGATGATGGGTTAGGTAGGTTTATTGATGGTGAAAAGGTGGGTAGCTCCATAAATGATAAAGAGTTTATGGGTGGATTGATGGGGGTAGATGGAGAAGTGATGGGCCCTCTTGAAGAAGTGAATACCATTTATGGCTTGGATCCTTTTCCCACCAATGGACTGATGGGGTTGGATGGTTTTGATGGGCTGCCGGGATTTGCGGATGTCGCGATGATGGGGATGGATAGTTTAGAGGGTGGAGATGGTTTGATGGTGGCAACAGACAGTGCGGATGATGGAGAGACAGTCATGAATGGTTTGGATGCTAGTATGGTGATGATGGATGGTATGGAAGGTATGGATGGTATGGATCACATTTGGATGGGTGACAGTTCTCCTCTTGGCGCTTTAGATGGCTCGGATCTAGTAGACGATGGACTTCCGATGGGTGGCCTGAGTCAGATTTTTGTCGCAGATTTTGAGACGATAGTCGGACAGTCAGCTCCTGTTGGCGTGCAGGATACAGCTCTTATGTGCCACTGGGATGCTCCAAACGTTGCAGCTATTGGGGCTTCTTCATTTCAGACGCCTCCTGACGTAGCAGTTGTCGGGGACTCAGGTCCTCCTGTTGAGGCTTTCCAGGATACTCTGCGTGACGCGATGGGCGCGTCTGGCTTTTTTCGTCACCATGAGATCGATCTTTTAGACGAGGGCATGCCCATTTTTGATGATTATTCGGTGGATCCAGGGGTTCAGATTGTTGAGGGCGTGCCCGTTCGGACTTGTCGACTGCAGCCGCGTGACACTTGTTCTGAGCGATTACATATCTGGATTGACGGTTTGACCGAGTCCGAGATCTTCGAGTTGGACTCTTTGGGCTTTCGAGAGGTTCTTCACTTTCACCGAGTTCGCCTAGACTGGCGACTGCTGAGTGCGGCACTGTATGACTCGGTACCGTCCCTGAACCTGTTTTCCTTCAATGATCAGGAGTTGGGCCCATCGTTGGAGGAGTTTGCGCGTCTGTCAGGCCTTCTCCTGACCCGTGAGGCATACATTCCCTCGTCAGAGTCGGTTCGCCCTTCTGATCTGGTCTCCTGGTTCGGATTTCCCGTTGCTCTTCCTACTGCAGCGGGTGGAGTTAGTGAGCTTTCCCTGGAGGTCTTATACGACCGCTGCTCTATTGGCCGTGGGAGACCTGGATCTGATCGTCAGCTTCAGTGCCTGAATGCACTGATATTTTGTACCTTGGCTGAGCTGCTCTTTTTAGGATGGAGACGGTCATCGCTAGTAGTTTTGCTAGATGTCTTCCGACGCGTTCTTTGTCGCAGGAGCATCGTTTCGGTAGTGCTGGCAGAGCTCTTCTTGGGTTGACTGAGTGTTCCCTTGGACATACCCGTATCCTTAGAGGCTTTTGCTCGTTTCTTCAGGTACTTTCTGCTCTTTTACCTCTTTCTCATGCTTCCTCTTTTTTTTTTTGTGAAATTTGAGCTTAATTTAATCTTCTCTCAGGTTTGGTTATGGGAACACTTGTGCATGACCCCTATGCTTGCATTTCCCGATTCCCGCCGTGATGACGTGCTGTGCTAGTTACTTGACGACCTTCCATGTGGTGCTGAGGCCACTGAGTCGTTATATCGTCGTATGCTTTCTCAGCTCCGAGGGTGGGAGATCAGCTGGGAGGCCACTTGGCTTTGCCGAGTGCCCTTAATCTGTAGTGCGGCTCGCACTCCTTTGCTGTTGCTTGGCCTTTGGGGATACTACTCTTATCATCCCGCACGATTCCTTCGCCAGTTTGGTTTCTGGCAGGATATCCCGGAGTTCGCCTTTTCTGGATTTGGGCACTCCTCTCTTCGATCTGATTTGACATCCTTGTATAGGCGAGTCCGGGTTTCCTGGCAGGGTTCTTTGGATGCGACAGCTCTAGGCCTTGAGTCTTGGGCTCCTCCTATGGCGACGGCGTCATACCAGCGATGGGTAGTAGAGCAGTCGTTGTATCGTCAGGTCCCAAGCTGGCATTTAGCAGATGAGGCCGCTGATTAGGATATGATAGGTGACACTGCTTCGTCTTCCTCCTGTTTTATTGATTCTTTTGAGGCCTTTGAGGAGCGGCCTTTCATTGATCCTTCATTTCTGCTAGCCACACATGGCCACCTGATTAGTGAGATTGTTGTGCTTCGCCACTTGTGTGAGGACATGACCCGCCGACTAGCCGTAGGGCGGCGGTATGATGAGAGCATGCTTGTGGCACACCGTCTGGATAGGGATAAGATTTTCTACCTGCGCATGGAGATAGAGAGGCTCAGGGAGAGATTGTTGGTATATGAGAGGTAGGAGCTTACCTGTAATTTGTTGATTGACTGCTTATTTTGTATGCATAGAGAATCTTTGCTATAAAAAGGAAAAGCAGTGTACTTGCAAAATGGTTTAAAAGAATGAAATATTTTGTTCGTGCAATGTTTGCTCATGTTTGGATTTGTACTCTGGATGATTGGGATCAGAATCTTGGGCTCAGCCCACGTTGTGTACAGTATTCTAGACTGTGTTCCTTTGGGGTCTTGGTTCCTTAAGAAGGTGTCCGGAATTGCATTCCCTGGATTTGAACAGCATCTGATAGAGTCTTGATCTGAAGTTGATCCTTCTTTGTATCTCGTTGTGACGTTTGCTGCCTTGGCTTCTTCTGTTCCTGCACTTTTATTTTATTTTTTTATTTCTTGCCATTTTTACCCGTAGTGCCCTTTTAGGTTTTCACTACGTCCGGCTTTTCCCGTCATTTTTGCCCGAAGCGTCCTATCAGATTTTCACTACGTCCAGGGTTTTTGATCTTACCTGCCCCTTGGTAGCTTGTGCTAATTTTACCCTTGGCGCCCTTTCAGGTTTTCATCAAGTCCGCTACATGCCCGCTGTTTTTACTCGAGCTGCCTTTTTAGGTTTTCGACTCGCCCCTTTTGCTTAGGCATGCCTTTATTCTTTTTTTTTTTTTTTGGCTTTGTCGGAGTGCTAGGAGTGATGGGGGAACTTCCTTAATTGCCGGCCGATTGGCTACCTGCCTGTCCTTGTCTTTAAGCACAATCGTAAGCTGCTTAAAATTATTTGGGGATACAGGATAAATTACTAGGGATGCGGGATGGACTTCTTCATTTTCTTTCTGGGTCTTCTTATTGAGGTTTCTTTTTGTCTTTTCCTTTCTTTTTTTTTTTTTTTTTTTTTAACTTTTTTTTTGGGACATGATGGGTGTTTCTGGAAAGGGTAATTGGTGGATATATACAGTCTTATTTTTGATAAGGAGGTGAGAGATGCAGCCTTTCGATTGTAATCATTGACAAGGTTAGGTAGGGTTACCCGTGATAGATTTTCACATTGTCGACGTTGATGGGCTCGGGAAGATCCTCGCCTTTCAGATCGGTGAGCCGAAGAGCACCTCCTGGGAGTACTTCCCGAATGATCAGTGGTCCGTCCCACGAGGGTTTGAATTTTCCTCTGGGATCTGGCAAGTGGGGCGGCAGGATACGTTTCATGACCATGTCACCGACTTTGAAACTTCTCTTCCGGACTCTCTTGTTGTAAGCTCGAGCGATCATTCTTTGATAGCATTGGGAGTGGCTTAGCGCCCGCATGCGCTTTTCATCTGCCAGATGCAGCTGATCGTACCTTGCTTGTTGCCACTCGCCTTCCTCGACTTCACTTTCTAGTAGTATCCGCAGTGAGGGAATTTCAATTTCGACCGGTAGTACTGCTTCCATTCCGTAAACGAGCTTATATGGAGTTGCGCCTGTAGCAGACCGTACAAACGTGCGATAAGCCCAGAGTGCATAAGGAAGCACTTCTGACCAGTCATGATATGTTTTCACCATCTTTTCCAGTATGCGGATGATAGTCTTGTTTGTGGCTTCCACCCCACCATTCATTTGAGGATGGTAGGGGCTTGACCAATGGCGTTGAATTTTAAACTTGTCGAGGAAGTCGCCCATCCTTTTATTGACGAATGGAGTTCCGTTGTCAGTGATAATCGCCTGAGGGACCCCATATCGGCTGACGATATTGTTTTTTATGAACTTTACCACATAAGATGCTGTGACGGTGGTATAGGATGCTGCTTATATCCATTTAGTGAAGTAGTCTAATGCCACCAGGATGTATTCATGCCCATTTGAAGCTTTAGGACTGATCTTGCCTATGATGTCGAGTCCCCATACAGAGAAGGGCCATGGTGCCGTTAAGTTGTAGAGTTCGGAAGCAGGCGCATGGATCTGGTTTGCGTGCTCCTGACACTTGAAGCATCTCCTGACGTGCTTGCAACAATCTGTCTCCATTGTAAGCCAGTAGTAGCCGAGTCGTAGAATCTTCTTTGCCATCATGTGTCCATTCATATGCGGGCCGCATAGTCATTCGTGGATTTCTGACATGATCTGGGCTGCCTCTGTTTCATCCACACAGCGGAGAAGGACTTGGTTGAAGGATCGCTTGTAGAGGATACTCCCAGTGATCACGAACTGAGCTGCTAGTCTTTGTATTGTGCGTCGATCAGTCAGAGCTGCTCCTTCCGGGTACTTCTGATATTCGAGGTATTTTTTGATGTCTGTGTACCATGGCTGATCATTTGGGGCAGGCTCAGCTTCTTCGATTTGCAAGCAGAATGCAGGTTCCTCTTGGAGTTCGACAGTGAGTTCCCATTCATCAACTCCTTTTGGGATTTCCAGCATTGAAGCGAGGGTAGCTAGAGCATCCGCAAACTGATTCTTGACCCGAGACATGTAAGAGAATGTGATCTCCTCGAACTCCTTAATCAAATTTTCCAGATAGACATGATAAGGAATCAACTTCTCATCCTTGGTCTTCCAATCGCCATTTATCTGATTGATGATGAATTGTGAATCTCCGAAGACTCGTAACTTCTTTACGTTGAGGATGATGGCTTCTCTTAGACCGGCGATGCATGCCTCATATTCGGCTACATTGTTGGTGCACTGGAATGCTAGTCTTCTGGATATAGGAACTGGGACGTCTTCGGGGGAGTAGAGTATGGCGCCTACTCCACTCCCCTTCGAGTTTGCAGCTCCATCGAAGAAGAGTGTCCACTCTCCTGCCTTTCTTTCCTCTTCTTCCTCAATCTGGAGGATGTCTTCGTCAGGGAAGAAGGTCTTCAGAGATTGGTAGTTGGGCAGGGAGTGTGCTGCTAAGTGATCGGCCAGTGCTTGCCCCTTGATTGCCTTCTAGGTGACATATGTGATGTCAAACTCAGAAAGCAGTAACTGCCATTTTGCGATTCTACCCGTTAGTGCCGGTTTTTCGAACAAGTACTTCAACGGGTCCATGCGAGCGAGCAGAAGTATCGGGTGAGCGATCATGTACTGCCTTAGCCGTTGTGTTGCCCAGACTAGGGCGAGGCATGTCTTTTCTAAGCTGGAATATTTGGCTTCGTAGCTTGTAAACCGTCGGCTTAGATAGTAGATCGCTTGCTCCTTTCTTCCCGTATCGTCGTGTTGGCCGAGGACGCATCCGATTGCTTCCGCTGCGACAGAGATATACAACGGAAGTGGCCTACCTGGAGTAGGCAGCACGAGCACTGGAGGATTCAGCAAGTATCTTTTGATCTTATCGAAGGCCGCTTGGCAGTCGTCATTCCATTCTTTTGGAGAGTTCTTTCGTAACAGCTTGAAGATGGGTTTGCAGACCGGAGTGAGTTGTGCGATGAATCGGCTGATATATTGGATTCACTCGAGGAAGCCCCGAATTTCTTTCTCAGTCTTAGGTGGTGGTATCTCGATGATGGCTTTGGTTTTGGTCTCATCCACCCTGATACCGTCTTTGCCAACAATGAAGCCTAACAGCTTGCCTCCGGTCACACCGAAGACACATTTTTGCTGATTGAGGCGGAGCTTGAACTTTTCTAGCCTGTCGAAGAGCTTTTTGAGATCTTCAAAGTATCCTTCGATCGTGCGAGACTTGACAATCATGTCATCCACATAAACTTCCATCTCCTTGTTTATCATGTCATGAAACAAGGCAGTCATGGCTCGCTAATACGTAGCTCCTGCATTTTTTAATCCAAAGGGCATGACCCGATAGCAGAAAGTTTCCCATGGTGTGATGAAGGAAGTCTTCTCACGGTCTTCGATGGCCATCTTGATCTGATTGTAACCGGAGAAACCATCCATGAAGGAGAAGATCTTGTGTCCAACAGTATTATCTACCAGTGTGTCGATGTGAGGTAGTGGGAAGTCATCTTTAGGGATTGCTTTGTTGAGGTCTCTAAAGTCGATGCACATTCTGACTTTCCATCTTTTTTTGGAACTGGTACGATATTTGCGAGCCATTCCGGGTAGTTGGAGACTACCAGAAATCCCGCGTTGTATTGCTTGATGACTTCATTACGGATTTTCAGGGCCCATTCTGGCTTCATCCTTCGCAACTTTTGCTTAACAGGCTTCATTTCTGGCTTTGTTGGCAGATGATGCACCACCAAGTCTTCATCGAGCCCTGGCATGTCCTCGTAAGAGAAGGCAAAGTTGGACAACCTCGGTTTCAGAAACTCCATCATCTTCTGCTTGTATTCCGGGGGAATCGATTTCCCGATGCGCACTTCCCTGGGGGATTCCACCGACCCTAAGTTCACAATTTCGAAGTCGTCTGCTACAACATTGGCTTTTGTTTCGAATCTTTTGAGGGAATCCTCGAATTCAAGAGCGGTATCATCATTTCCCACATCCGGGGCTTCATCTAAACCCATGAGTTCGAAGTCCAATTCTAGATCGAAATCATATGAGTCGACTTCAAACTCGTGCTTGTCATGAGAAGTGTTTGACACAGTGATTTTTGAAAAAATTTCTATTATTTTTGTGTTTTGGAAGTTTTTTGGTGTTTTGTGATTTTGAGGAATATATGATGTTTTTGTATTTGAAAGATTTTTTGATGTTTTGTGATTTTGAGGAATATATGATGTTTTTGTATTTGAAAGATTTTTTGATGTTTTGTGATTTTGAGGAATATGCGATGTTTTTGTATTTTTGAAAATATATGGTGTTTTTGTATTTGGAAGATTTTTTTATTTTTTTGTGTCGCCAAGATATTCTGAACAGGACGGTGTCGCAAACCATGATTGGCCTTGTCCTGGTTCGGGATACCAATTGCTATTTATATTGGCGTTTTTTTTAAGGCCGGTGCTAGCGAATGGTTTGCTAACTGATTCGATCGTTAGGGGAATGGCTGACCATCCTGGCTCTTTTCCCCTTTCGATCTTGCTGATCTGCTCTGTCTGTTCCTGTGGGTCACCTGTCTCGATGACCATGATGTCTGCTGGACTGGGCTCAGAGTCAGAATCTAATTCGACCTCTGTGCCTAGAAGTTGAAGTTCCTCTTGTTCCTCGGATTCCTGGGACGGGATTCGGATATCCGTCCAATCTAGAGTAAGCCACTTACCTTTATCAACCCAATGGATGGGTTGCTTCTGCCCTGTGTTCCCCTGACTGTGAATGGGTGTCTCCTTGTTCTGGCTTACATTGCCTGCAAGGGATATTCCCAGTTTTGGGTCACTTGCGGGCGGACCTGTTTCCATGCCCCTAGTCTCATGTGGTGGATCTGGGGGTTCTGTCCCTGGCCTTGTGTGTTCCTTTGATGTCCTGAGGATCCGATCCCACCTTATTGGTGGCCAGATGCACTCCTGGCTAGCCTGTTCTGCGAGTCTAAGTACTTGGAATTGGTCCTCAAGAGATACCATTTTGCCCTCATAAACTGTTCCAGCTTTGACAAACTCGATGGGTGTGCATTTAAACAGTTGACCCCTTTTTGGCCTTTCAGCCTGATCTTCCGGTGTCGGCTGATATCCCAATCCCTGTCTCTGTACATTGGCAGGTGCTGGTTTCACTACCATACCTTTTTCATGGAACTTGGTACGGTAATTTAGGATCGATTACTCAGCAGGGGAAATGACGTATTCAACGGCTAGAGGGCGAGGGTTAGCGATCGCGTTCACATTTTCGAATTCAAAACTGTGATATGGAATGTCGCCTTCTGTATGTTGAACGTCAATCACTGGGATGTCAGTTTCTGGGATACTGACCGTCACTGGAAGGATGGTTTCTGGCTCAGCCAGTACTGAAATGATTCGATTTCCCGAAGGGAATTTAACCCTTTGGTGGAGGGTAGATGGGATGGCTCCAACAACATGGAGCCATGGTCGCCCCAAGAGAAGGTTAAATGAGGCAGGGATATCGATAACCTGGAATGTGACAAGGGTTATGTCTGGTCCAATTTGTAATTCTAGATCAATTTTCGCCTCTACTTGCCTTCGGGAATTATCGAAGGCTCTGACACTCATGGTACTGGGTCTGAAGGAAGACGGTTCTATCCCTAACCGTTCAATAGTCCTTAAAGGGCAAATGTTGAGACTGAATCCATTATCAATGAGCATAAGTGGGATCTTGAAATTCTTGTGGTGGGCCACTATGTTTAGTGAGCGCCTGTGCTCACGACCCTCAGGTGGTAGCTCATCGTCAGAGAAGGTGATGGCTCGCTGTGCGAGAAGTTGGCCAATCATACTTGCCACCATTTCGGGAGGTACGTCAGGAGAGATATGGGCATCATTTAAGGTCTTCACAAAGATTTCTCGATGCGACCTTGACGTGCATAGGAGTTCCCAGATGGATATTTGTGCGGGAATGGTTTTGAGTTGGGCTGCTATGTCGTAAGCAGCATCAGTTTTGCTGGTGATTCCTGACAAGACTCCCCGGTTTTCTTTCAGGTTCTGGTTATATCTCCTGAGGTATCTCCCATTATTACCCACTTCATCGCATTCTGGGTAGTGCCATGGGACTGCTTTCGGGTTATAGGAAGGAACCGCTCTTCCTTCCAAGTGTACCAATGGTTCTTGAGGCTGAGGGGTTATTGCTAGAACAGTTTGTGGTAGACTCAGTGATGTCTCCTGAGGTGCCATTAAGTTCTGATTTCTTTTGGCCATAGATTTTTCCTCTTCCCTTTGATGTAGGGGAGGGATCCTCTGGGCATGTGCTAATTGGTGAGGCATGGGGAAGCTTGGTACTTGAACCGGGGGTGCCCCTTGCAAGGTTAGCGGGGTTAGATCAGGGAGACCTATTAGGAGGATGACAGGTTCAGAATTCAACCTTTTTGGATATACCGATGATGGAGTTGAGTGTGTCCCTTGGAGGGCGAGGTTCTGAGGGTGTGACCTGTTGGGTGCTGCTTCCAAAGTCACGAGAGACTGAAATGCTAGCGCTGCTTCAAGAAATATGAGAGGTGGAGTAGCTGGTGCTGCTTCAAGGAACACCTGTGGTCCAGGCGATGACGCTTGCTGGTGTCCCCATGCCCGATTGGCTGTGTCGGGCATGATTGCTTGGATGGAATGATGTGGATAAGCATGTGTGGGTTGTCCTCCTTCAATGTGATTGACAGTAGAGGTGCTGGATGTGCTAGGTCCTGCTTGATGTGATGGCAGAGGATTTTGGAGAATGTTGGCTTGAGGTGTATTGTTAGCCTGTGGGGTGATCGCAATCTTCTGGCTTTCGATCAAAGCGAAGCAGCGGTCCGTTAGATGGCCAGGAGCCTGATGATATGCACAATACTGATTTTCATTGTAACTGGGAGGCAAGGGATTAGGTGGAAGTCGAGGCTGGAGGGGTGTCAACAGTTGCTTTTGCATGAGCATTGTCAGCACTTGGCTGTATGATTGTGCTAACGGAGTGAACTTCCTTCCTAACATTCCTTGCTTGTATGGCCCTTGCGCATTTCCCCTAGGCTGTTGTGATTGCTGTTGAGATGACTGTGCCTGATATCCTTGTTGGGTTTGCTGGGGTTGGTATTGCCTATTCTGTTGTGGCTGGTACTGCCTGTCCTGCCGTGGCTCTGGTTGTGGAGCATATTGGTTGCCTTGAGTGTTAGCGATGATGTTGTTAACTTCGGTAGTACGCTGCATGGGAGCGGCGCTGTTTCCATTCCCATATCCAACAGGTTTCCCCTCGACTTTGTTTCTTTTGATTGAGGGGGTCTGATGTGGCCATGGGGAGATGGTTCCAGCTCTGATCCCGGCTTCCACTTGTTCTCCATCTTGGATGAGTTGGGAGAAGTTTACGTACGGATACGAGATCAGATATCCTGAAATGCTGGGATGTGCTGAATGCACAATCATGGATATCTGTTCCTCGTCATCGATGGAGTTTCTCATTCGAGCTGCCATAGCTCGCCATCGTCCTACGTATGCTGATAAAGACTCATCGCTTTTTTGCCTCAGGGCAGCCAAGTCAGCTCTCCTTGGAGCCATGTTCAGGTTGTATGAGAACCTGTGAATGAACACTTGGGAAAGCTTTTTCTAGGTTCTGATTTGGTGGCTATCTAGTGAGGTGTACCAATTTAGAGCGTCACCCTTAAGGGATTTCTGGAAAAGTCTTATCAGAGCTCCATCATTCCCTGCTATCGCATTGAGCTCCCTACAAAAGGCTTTAGATGGGCTATGGGGCACCTACTACCGTCATACCTTTTGAACTTTGGTACCTCGAAATTTGGAGGTACCCGGGCGTCTGGAAAGGGATAGAGGTCCCTGAACTTGGTGGATGGATGATCCACACCTTATTGTCTCTGGAGTTGATTTGCACCATTTGTAACTGCTCTCGTAATTCCTCAATTTCTGACTTACTTTATTGCGGGTATCTGCCCCCTGCTGTAGGGCTTGTGCTGCTTCTTCTTCATGTGGATCCAGAATGGGGGTTTGATGGAAAGACGGTGGACTCCCGGTGGCAGGAGGTAGCTGGAATTGAACACCACTCCCTTTCGGAGGAGGGTGGGATGTTCGGAAATGGCTCCCACCTGGGGTATCTGCCAATTCCGGGATGTTACTCCCGTTAGGGGGAGTGAGCTGGACTCGAAACTGGCCCCCTTCATGGGCATCCGCCAGTTCTTGTCTGTGATTTTCATGTGCTGTAACCGGATTGTTGTGATGTGTTGAGTAGAGATGTGGGGGAGGGTTGCTCCCGATTGCTTACTATTGTTGATCTTGTGCTGATTTTTCTGGGAGAGGGAGCGCAGGATTTGCTGGAGGAATGAGAGAGAAGGCAAAAGGAGTGTGAGGGAGTGAGCTGTTGTCACGCCCCAAACTCGGAAACCGGGCTCACAAAATTCCCGATCGCCGAATCCGGCGCCGACAGCCTCCGTAGTACCCCATTCTCGGCTCCCAGCGCCCATACGCCAGATTCCGATCCTGGGATCCTACAAGGAGGATTTTCAGCATGAATTTTTTTTTTTTTTTTTTTTTTGTAATGGAGCATAACCACAAGCATAACCAAGCCACAAAACAACAACACCACATATCCACTATATCAAAAACTTTTAAGTACAATGCGGGAAGGGAAATACAATATAATGATATCAAAGAAAACTCCAAAAGCTCCAGAAGACTGCTGCACGCTCCGAGCTCAACGCTGCTGCAACCTAACGCCACCTGCACGCATCTATCGTGCATAAGCTTACAAAAGCTTAGAGGGTGGTGAAAGTGTTTGTAAGGCGAGTGCCAAGTGTACAATATCAGAGTAATGCGGAAATATGCGGTAAGTCCATAAATATTATCAGCTATACTAAAGCTATGTAATGCAAGGCATGAATGCTGTCGGTCATACCAAGACCATGCGATGCGAGGCCTATGTAGCCAAATGTCATATGCGAGATGCAAAGCAAGCGTGCCAGTACTCATAAGTACACATATCAGTACAGTTCCTCTCTGGATATCACCGGGGTCTAATACACCTCACACTGACTGCCTCCTCCCTAGCTGCACAGTCAAGAAAGTGGAAGAGACCACACTATCCGCCTGACCAGTAGTCTGCCAATACCTACCCGGCTCGTCGATAGCAGACACATTTGCGAGTTGGTCAAACTCAGCCTAGCTTATAGCCCCCTCACTCAGGCGGATAAGGCCACACCCCCTTCCAACCGACCACGACACAATGGGAGACGCGGCCTACTGGTATTCGGCACTCGGGCGCTCGTGTATCCACTCGGTCTAGACGTTGGAGCATCTCCTGGTACCAAAAAGGTTCTGGGATTTTCACCCAAGGACATCCTAAGTGCCCACAGTGCTAGAACAAAGTATTTCCGGTATCCGATACGGCCATCCACGATGTGTCTGTGGAGCCACGACCCTGATGTCGCTAGGGCGTCACACATATGCGAGATGCATGAATCACACCGTCAAATCATGCAACAATCCATGCGCGTACAATGCGATAATGTGGGGCACTCCGCCTCATAAGGAGTCTCCTAAGTGGTCTGCCCAATGGCGATGCTATGCTCAGTCACTACTCATATCAAGCATACATATGATGCGTATGGGTATGAATCATGGAGCTATACTAAGCATGTTATAAAGTGGTGAACTATCAACAAATGTGGGCCTACTAATGGGCCCTAGGGAGAGTTATAATGCGGACATTAAACCTACATTATTCTACAATGTGGACGTCAAACCAACATTGCTCCCAAGGCATAGCCCGCTATAAGACATCATTACACCAACCGTGGGGAAATCATACATTGCAATGGACCCTAAGGACCTCCCATTGGGCCTCGACCTATGGGCCTTGGATACATCAAGTAGGCCGCATCATATGGGCCTTATATAAATCAAGTGGGCCACATTAATGGGCCTTAGGTACATTGCAATGGGCCATATCCCATGGGCCTTTGAAACATCACAATGGGCCTCGTAACATATGCCACAAAATACATTGAATGAGCCTAAACACATGGGCCATGTATACATCAAGGTGGGCCTCAACAACAGGCCACAAATACATCCAGATGGGCCTAATCACATGGGCCTTACATGTATACCAAGGTGGGCCTCAACAATGGCCACAAATACACAAGATGGGCCTCACAACATGGGCCTTATATATACCAAGTGGGCCGTATACATATCAAATGGGCCACATCAATGGGCCGCACCAATGTAAGTGGTGATAAAGAATTCCACCATTAAAATTCCTAGGGCCCACCCTAACATTTATTTCTTATAAAATCTGTTCATAGGGTCACCAAGAACTTGGTGGCCCAAGGGTCTAATGGTGGACGTTCAATCGTCACTATACAGTGTGGTCCACATGATAACTAGATCTATCTTATTTTTGGCCCCAAGCCTTAATACAAACTTGCCAAATGGTGGACTATTTGGATGCAACACAAGTATCCTGGTGGGGTCCACATGAGGGCCCACCATCCCTTATAATATAAATAATATAATATATAATTTATATATAATATATATATACAATATTATATATGATATAATATTATATGTATATATATATATATATATATATATATATATATATATATATATATATATATATATATATATATATATATATATACACACACACACACACACACACATACACACATGCACACACATACACTCACACACACACATGCATGCACTCACCCACACACATGCCACAGGGGCCCCACCGTCCGTCTGGACGGTGGGATAGAACACAAACATCACATTGGGCTCCACCGTCCGCTGGACGGTGGGGTGTAACACATACATTGCAGTGGGCTCCCACCGTCCGCTGGACGGTGGGATTAAGACACATACATCACTGTGGGCTCCATGTGGGGCCCACCATAATGCTTACACTCCATCCAATCCGTTCATGAGGTCACACGGACCTGGAAATGAAGAGGAAAAATAAATTTCGGATTGATCCAAAACTTCAGTGGGCCCAGGAGAGGTTTCAACGGTAGAGTACAATCACCACTGTTTCTCGTGGTGTGGGCCACCTAAACGTTGGATCGAGCTGATATTTAGAGGGGACCCACCTTAGAGGATGGTCCACCTCATGGACGGCGTGGATACAAAATATACATCATGGTGGGGCCCACGGCTGAGGGCCGTGGGACCAGCCCGTTTCACGCCAGGACGCTGGCGTCCTTCCTGTGTCAGCGGTAGCAGCAGAAATGCTGCTGCTGCTGCTATATATATTTTTTTAAAACAAAACTTATTTTTTTGTGGTTTTTCAGGTGTGGGGCCCGCTTCAAGTGAATCCACCCCGTCCACAGGATTCTACGACCCGATACCTTCCAAAGGAATCCAATATCCGATATTTCTGGGCGTGTAGAAATAGTGAAATGGGCCCAAATAGCTTTGAATGGTATGAGACGCGGTTTTCTACGGCATGGCCCGTCTGATTAACCGATCAGGCTCATTTTTCTTCTCAACGCCTCAATTAATGTGAAGAATGGAATGGACGGCTTGGATTGGATGCAAACATCAAGGTGGGTCCTATGCAAGTGGGTCACCCCAATGGCTTGTAAATCCAAGCCAATACTTGTGTTTTCCTTTCACGTCAGAGAGTCCCTGGACTCTTCCCTTTTTTTTTGTGTTTGGGCATCCAATGCCTCTAGGGTGCATCCTTTGTAGGTGGGCCACCACATGGTGAGGTGGTGTGGTCACCATACATATGTAAAGTGGGCCCCACCTTTAGATGGTTTGGATCCAATACATGCCCCATTGTGGGGTCCGTCCAAGTAGGCCATACAATCATATCATCACAAGGAAATGAGGAAAAAGAAAAGAGAGAGGGAGAGAGAGAAAGAGTGGGACACACGTGTGATGGAGGGACCCCGACACTATGGGCCCTCCCTTGCATTTAACCGTACATCAAATGAAAATCAAGTGGGCCATCGGCCACATCTTAGGTTCCCAAGTGAGATCCATACCATTGATCGGTAGGCCTCACTTGGCCCATCATAAAAACATAGAAACCTATCTTATCAAAGAACCCACCGGTTGATCTCTTTGGTCCGTTGGAAAGCCTATCTCCTTGTGCTTCACTTTGATGGTGGAAGATAGGGGATGGATGGCTAGGATGATGGGTTTTTGGAATGGGAAAGGTGGGCCACACAAACTCTCTCTTCTCTCACTTGGGAGCTTGGACGTGGGAGTGCTCTTGCTTGGAATGGTGATGAGAAATGAGGGAGAGAGAGTGTGTAGTAAAGAGAGGAAGAGTGTAGCTTAGGTAGGCTATGATTGTTTGTAAGAGAGGGTGGCTTGTAATAAATGGTTGTAAGAGGCTAAGGGTAGGGTGGCTAGTCATAAGTACTTGTAAGAAGGCTAGGGGGTAGGGTGGCTATAGCTTGGTTAGGGTGGCTATAGCTAGGCTAGGGTGATGTCATCCATCACTCTCATAATTACCTAGGGATTTGTGCCACATGGGATGGGTGGGTCCCGCAATGTGCGGTCCACGGTTATTATAATGTATGGTCCACATCTTATGATCTAAGCGTCGGATTGGCGCATGAGACGCGGCGTTGGAATCGCGGTGACGGCGCGGTCACAACGGTATGGGTCTCGGATTAAACCGACTCGAATTTAAAGGATACGACTTACGGTCGTGCACAACGTCAATTATCAGTCACGGACTGCCGGACTTCGACGGAAAGGATCGCAGGATTCATCGGAACAGTACGAACTAGGATACGGGTTTTACAGCTGTTCTGCACACTAGGCTGGGTCATCTGCGTATTCGGTGTGACACTTGGCACCAGGCGAAGTAGTAGCTCTTACATTGTTCGAAGTAGTAGATCTTATGTGGGGACGTTGGCTGACAAATCTGTCGGAGCTATTGGTAAGGGTACGGGTGTAGGCATGGGTGCGGGTGCGGGTGCAGGTGCGGATATTTCAGGAGCTGGTTGGGGTGCAGGCTCTTCTTCATGGGTTGCTTGAGAAGTCATGGCTGCACGGGATCGAGTGGTCATGGTTCGAATCTTTGCCCAAGCAAGTGTAAGCCAAGATTTTTTTTTTTTATGTATGAATGCGGTGATGAATGTCCCTTGAGATTGGTATACCACACAAGATTGGTATACCACACGTTGTCGAGTCGGGTCTCAGCTAGTGCGTTCTAGACTCATCCCCAGTGGAGTCGCCATTCTGTAGACACTGAAAAATCGGCGTCCACGTTGGTTAAAAGGTGTTGTGGTGATTATGATGGGGGTGATTAAGCTGATTTGTGATTGTTGGAGTCGCCACGAGCCGAATAATCTCAGAATCCCACGGTCGGCTAGAACCACGGAATATAAGGTTGGAGAAATCCGTAGATTCCCCTACCTTAGATTGACTCCTGGTCTGCGATCTGGGATTCTGGGTAAGGGACCTCGGTTACAAAGAGGGAAGGAATTAGGCACCCTCTCAACCCGCACAAATGTACGGTCTCTACTTAGTGTGGTAAAATAATCTCAAGGGATGATGATAATGCTGTGGTTATGATGAGACTAGTCACACGTGGATTTCTGATGTAGCAAGATCTGAGATTTCGGCAGGCCACAGAGCATACGTCCAACAATGTGTCTAAAGGGCGGATGTGATGATGCTTATACAAAAAGATAAAAAAAGTGGACTAGATCACTAGGAATTTCTGATGTGATAGGATCCGATGCATGGCAAGTCACAGAGCATACATTCACTAGAGATCTAGAGAAGCAGGGGGGTTGAGAAGGGAGTAGATGTCATGATGAATGCTTGTAGGGTGATGGATCCTTGGCTTGACTCTTGAGTAGGCCAAGACATAGACTGAACCATGATCAACTTGGGCTAGGCTTGTAGGTTGGAAGGGTTGAGGTGAAGGCTAGGGAGGTGGCTGGAAAATTTGGGCTTGAAGGCTTGGGAGCTCCTTCCCTTCCTTCACTCTCCTCCTCACTCTCTCCCTCTCTTCCTCTCTTTTTCTCTCATCTTTCTCTCTCACTCTCTCCCTCCCTTGGTGGCTTGGTGAAAATGAAAGGGGAGAGGGCTATTTATAGCCTTCTCCAATGGTTGCATTGTAAATTTTGGATTTGAGAGGGGTAAAAGGTGAGGTGGCAAGCTATGGTTGGCTGTGGAGAGAGGAATGCCACGTGACACTTTCTCATTGGCTATGGGGAGCGGTAAAATGGTAAATAGTAAGGATGGAGAGGGTAAATGTATAGGAGAGTTGACTTTTGGACGCTGGGACAGCTGTCCATACTCGGGCCGCACGCGGCGGTACTCGGAGTACCGCCGGCGGTAGTTCGACTACCGCCTGGACTTGGCTGGGTCTGATTCTTGTGTGGCTGGCTCAGCGCACGCTTTTTGAGAGGAAGCGGTAATTTGACTACCACCGGCGGTAGTCAAACTACCGCTTCGGTACAATTTCAATCGAAATTTAGCCGGTGGGTCCTTTTTTGGGTCCTTAGAGTGAAACAAAGTCCGTTTTGGATATTCGGCTTAAAATGACTCGAAATTGGCTCGATTGTTACTCGAAAATGACCCGAGAAATGGATCGGTTTTGGACATGGTTTGGATTGAATGATGACTCATGATGTCTCAGGTTAGGATTAGAGTTAGGTTTAGGATATGATCATGGTTCTCGGATTGTCTTAACTTTCTCAAGATATTAGCCTGGGTGGGGTGTCTACAAAATCATGATGATAATTTTTTTCATGAAGATGTTACCAATGCATGTCGATCCCCTCTAACAGAAGAGCTCTCTCCCCAATCTATCGTAGATAGTAGGTGTTGAGAGATGCCATCATCTGTACCTCTGGTAGAGTATAAGGAAGACGCAAATCATCCACAAGATGGACCACACACACCACACATGTGAAGGAGAAGATGGAAGGAAGATTGGATAAATATTCTCTGTTACCCCAGAAGAGCAACTGCTTCAAATTTTATCATACAAAGATCAAATGATCAAACAATCATGCTTACCTGATTTAGGCATCAGAGGGTCCCCTACAAATGATACAAGTCACTACGCTTCATCAAGAACCCTTGGATCGATGGCCTTAGGAACGAATTTCTTTCGAGTAGAATAATGAAGCCCCTAGACAATCTTAACACCTTGGTAGCTTTTAAGAAAAACTTTGATCAATTAGACACAATGTTCGACCAAACCAACGTCCACACCATCCTTACACTACTCTGAAAAGCCTGCTATAACTGAGGATTTGAAGACCATGTTGCACACCATGCCCGATCGCTTTGCCTCGAGTACCAGTACGATTGTCATCTCCACATCTAAAAGTTGCTGCATTGTAGACTTGAGGGACACCTGGGAATCCACGTGAACAACTGTAACATCCCGAATTTTCCCGGCCAGAGTATGCACTCGTGTCCGAGGAAGCCGGGCGTTAATATTGTAAAGAGAGAATGTCTCAAGGACTTGCCCTGAGATTTCCTTTCATCAACATTACATTTATCTATATATTTGATGGTGACCATTCAAAGAATGGTATTAACTATCTTTCTCATTTTAAATAAAATAATTAAATTGTCAAAGGCTCTCACAATGGGAGCATAACACAAATTCTGTTAATAGTAGAAAAGTAAATAAAACTAATTTCTATCCTCTGTCTTAATTGTCGGATTCTCCTCGAGTCGGTGTTCCTCTGATTCTTCCATCTGTTCGTCACCTGCATCGTCTGAATGGTTGGGAGAGGGTCAATGCCCTACTCATAGTGAAGGTTATCCTTTAAGGTTAACAACAATTCAAATGATTCATAACAGGTAGGGTAAGGGGCACTGATACGTCTAGTCTAATACATGAGATATCAGTATGTGTAAACAACTTACATGAGATGCATGCCTAGCATAGTGTGTGGGGCTCATCATACGTAGTGATCATCACAATGGGGGATATAATTCATAGGAAACCCGGCTCGACCCGCATCCCATAACCACGGATATTCACCGGCATGGCCAACGCTAACGTGGATTTATGCAAACACCTCAAGGCAACACAACACGCGGTTGGGGGATTTACATAACACGATGTGTTCATGGAGCGACTAATTGCGACATCCAATCCCAAAAAGTTGATGTAACATGTATGCCGATTTACATACATCGATTGTGCACCACGCCAACTAACCCACGGAATTACGTGCCGACCAAGAGGGCCGCTACTCGTAACGCATTACGTCCATGATGAGATAATCGATTCACTAGTTGTGATACCTCATAACACATCACTTGCACTTATAAAGAACATAAGTGAATCATTAAGAATATAAACTGAATCATGGAGGTTCTGGAATAACAAGACACATGCCCGTGCCTTTTAATGATAGACGGTACAAGGCCAATAAGAGAAGAGTGACAATGGTCAACTCCACAAAAGTAAAGTGGCAGAGCCAACTCAAATAAAAGACAAGTGACATAGCCAACTCACATATAAAGACGAGTGGCAGAGCCTAACTCAATAATGATTGAGGCATGGGCAAGGATTGTACCCATGGCCTCACATAAATTCAGAGAAATTCTCTTATATTTGACATCATGTCATAATCTCAAAAGAGCCAATAAATCGATCAATAGGGAAGTTCCCAGAGAACATGTAAACATGGAATACATGATAATTCATATAGTAAAAAGCACAAAAAAGGCCATAATCGATGGTGAAACATATGGAAGATTCAAATTGATGTATGAAAGGAATACATGTAAAGGCAATGTTAAATTCAAGAAAGCATGTATAAAAGCCAAGATAAAAATAATATGAAGACAGATAAAATACAGAAAGGCATGTAAAGGCATGATGGATAAATCAACTTAAATTACTGTAAACTTTAAAGGATAGAACCCTCACTTGTGGTTGCTTGATTGTTTACCACCAAAATTATAGATCCAGATGCAAACGTTCGTCCTAAGCCATATGGTTTGAATAATTAAAGTTAAACTAAAGTTTAGTATGTGATGAGGTTAGATATAGGCTAGGATATAAGTTAGAATTCAAACTAGTGAAGGTGTTCCTCTTACCTTGTCTTAGTCCCGCGATCTCAGCCCGACAATCCAATGTTGGTGGATTGTAATGTGACTAACCGACCTTCCGTTTAGTCGACCCAAGGCAGCGAGTTGACTCACTGAGTCACCTTGAGTTAACTCAGTTCAACTCTATCTCCTTCCTTCTTCCTCTTCTCTTCTCTTTCTCTTTTCCTTTCTTCCTTATTTCTTCTTCTCTTCTCTTTCTTTCCTCCTCTCCTTCTTGCCCAGCAAGGTTGCTGGACCACAACTCAGAATCTGGCTCGATCGGTGACTCGATTGAGTTAGCTCGCACAGCAGCTCTTGAGTCGAAATCACTCTCTCTCCCCTTTCCTTTCATCCAAGTGCCGGGTGGGGTTTTCTTTTATAGAGTTTTGAGGAGGTTGCTAGTTCGGTTGCAGCCTCAGCACCGATCCTGTTTACGCAGAGAGAATTCTAAAAACCCCTTACACAGTCCTTGTTTTGGTGCGGAAGTTCTTGGAAGCCAACCTGCGTTGGATCGGGAATTGGTTGGTTATTCATCCAACCCTCCAATCAGACTTCATACACGGGGTCGGGACCCTTATTTCAAGAGCTTGGACGGTCCGGATCAGGTCCTTGATTCCCTGTTCTACCGTCCATCTGAACAGATCATCCGGATTGCTCGGACGTTCGCATCTTGCGTAAAGCTGATTCACGGAGACATCGGTGGGGCCTGTATCGAATGTTGTTGGAGAAATCCACGCCTTCCATCCGCCGCGTGGTGAGATTTCATCCTAAGAGAAGGTGTTTTTACCTCGTTTCAGTGTAGCCCCTCGTGGTGATCTTGCTACGACGATTTGGATGTTCAGAACAGTGGGGGACGACCTCTGATGCATTCCCGGTGAAATTCGCTGGGTTTTGGTCGAAATCCCCTTCCGCACGCGATGGATGGGTCGGATCATCCAAGTGATTGATGATGGTGGGCCATCACTCGTCCCAGCGGACGATCGTCCGTCCGAACGCAGCAGAGGAGGAAGATTCCTCTTCGAAATCGGTTTTCGGTCGGGTCAATTGCCGTTTGACCCGACCTCATGTTCAGTGCACCGCGAGTGCACCACTGTGGTGCTTGCGCAGCACACGTGTGGGGCCCACAGTGTTATGCTTCACGGAAATCCAGACCATCCATTCATTTCCCCATCTACTTTGACGCGTTGATCCCCAAGTTTAGAGTATATCCAAAGGTCAGGTGGTCCCACAAGAACGGTTACAGACCTTTTCCTCAATTTGGATCACTTCTACGATGATCTAATGGCTGCAATCTATTATGTACGGTTAATTTATTCTGATTAAGCTTCAGATCAGGTTTTTACATGATTTGGATCACGGGAATCATGTGATTTTAGAATTCAAGGCCTACGCTAATGGCATTTTCAAAATTATCGTTAGTTTACGAGTTTTGTGAAATCTAATGGGTCTTCATGGTAGTAAGCACATTTCTAAGTAACCTTTACAACTGCTCTGATCTTCATCTAAATTCTTATGGATATCCGGTTATTCTCAAATATGTTTAAGGGAAAGTGCGTATGTCGATCACATGATGAATAGCCTTGTCTTTAAAATCAACGGTTAGATGGCCGAATTTACTGAATAAATGTAATTTCCAATGGTTAGATTTATGTCAGGGCGAGGATGTAAGGATAGGATAATTGGATTGGTAATGTACACACATATCTCCTGTTGAATCTTATGGGAACGCTCGAGGACTTTCGATGCCCGAGTATCGAAAAGTTCGGGGCGTTACAATCAACCATCTCAGCTTTGCCAACTACAGAGTCAAGGATCGTCGCCTCAACAAGTCTACAGACCATATCCATAATCTACATTGCCATCTACGTACTAACAATTGATATTGTACTCTTCAACACTACCGTTATTCCAAGATCATCTTTGCCAAGGCACTACAGTCGTAACTAAGGTCACAACAACAAGAACTATCCATGAGACATCTAAGAAGTCACCTCAACTGCCGCATTTACCTGTTAGATCTCTCTAGCATCAACAACCAAGGCTAGAAGGACAGGCACCAAAACCTCATATTCACATGCAAACCTACGCTACAACACCATCCTTAAACAACGCGATATAGCCTTACGTGTCCGTGGACATGCCTTAGCAATGTGAAGACTCATCTCAAGATTTTAATAATCCAGCATTGCCCCAGAACAACACGATGCAGGCATACAATGTTGCTATACCACCATGCAAAGACCTCGCACCACTAGCAAAAAAAATAGTCCACATTTATGCACCAAGATTCAATCTAGAGAAAGATTGCACCAACCATAGCATAACTGACCAAGTAAGACAACACCAACTGTCCGTACTAACAACCACAACGTTCAGAGACTCAACCATAGCATTGGGCTTCTTCACAACCATACCAAGTAACTTGGCATCAACAACATCAAAAGACTTCGCAACAACTATCGCAGTCATATCAAGGACCGCCCTGACAATTTCAATAACCACTTTTTTTTTAATAGGAGTGTTATATTCATATTTGGACAAAATTACAGAGATTCGGGTCTTCCTTGGAAAAAAAAAGGACCACAGGAAGATTTATCGTAAAGGCCGAACCAAAGAACCACTAGAAATTTACAAAAAATCAGAGGAGATCTTCCTCTCCCTTATCGCTCCGAGCCCCACCTTGTCCAGGAAAAGGACTCCCCTCACCTGTCTAGGAAGATCTACAGAACAGGAGAAATATAACCGAGATTGGGAAAAGCTGCCCATCTGAGCAAGAGCATCAGCCGTGCCATTCAACTCCCTAAGGATGTGCATGAAATTCACCATTGCGAGACCCCGGAGCCTATCTGTAAGGGTTCTCCAACCTTTCCAAACCTATCCACTCTTGGCCCCATCTTTGAAATCCTTAATCATTAGTTTTGAATCCGACTCCACAATGATTTGGGAGAAACCTCTTTCCAAGCACAAGAGAATTCCGTCATGAACCGCCCTGAACTCGACGCCAGTGTTCGTCATCGAACTACCATAACCATAAGCGAAACTGAAATAAAATCCCCCTTGTCGTTTCTACAAAACACCGCCGCCCCCTGCCAAGCCTGGGTTGCCTCTAGAGGATCCATCCACATTTACCTTTACCCAGCCTGTAGGTGGTTTCTGCCATCGGATGACCACTTGTGTCATTTGCTTTGGACATGTATTTCTAAGCCCGTCCACAGTTTGGAGTCGCTGGGACAACCGTCTCCCTGGCACATGACAGCCACCAGGAGACTTTAGCTATGACTGACCGGTGGTTCATCAATCTGTCTTCGAAAAAAGCCCCATTCCATGAACACCAGAGTTCCCACAATATAAAAGTTGGAGTGAGGAGATGTCGCTTCCCCTGATTTCTCTGTCCGCACAGGCGCTTATCCATTGCACGATTCTGGATTCCACCGTCAACGCCTGCATGATGGATATCCCTGCCTGCACACCGAAGAAATTCTAGACAGATTTTGCAATCTAGCCATCCAGAAAAAGATGCGAATAGGATTCTGCAGCTGGGCCCAATTCAGTGTCGTCTCTACAGCACAGACATTTAGAGGCCAAGGAAACACCTCTTGCTTGGACTGCTAACTGAAGAGGAACAGCCTTTTGAAGAAGCTTCCAAAGGAAAAGGGAGATTTTTTGCGGTAGCAAACCGTGCCAAACCCACCTTGCCCAGCCCTTTTGGGGCCGGTCAGCCTGCTGACATCCCACGCAGACTTGACAGAAAAAGAACCTGAAGAGGTGAAGGGCCAAAAGGGGGAATCGGGCTCAGCTGAGACGCAGAAGCCATGGTGGAAGATGAAATCAGTCACCTCATTGGGGAGCATGGACAGGGCAATCGAAGGCGGAAGCGGACCCCGAGGGCCCAACACTTGATTAACCTTCAGAGGATGGACGGTGGCTGCAACATCAGACTACAGAAAGTTCTGAAGGGGGCCAAGGCCTGTCCAATTTGCCTTCCAGAAACTACATTCACCTGCGCCAACACTCCATTGAACTTTTTCATCAAGGAAAGAAAACTTGCTAAGGATCATCTTAAGAAAAGGGGAAGCTCTTCCCCGGATGAGATCAACCCTCATTGGTTCCTGAGTTAAATTATATTTAGCTGCTATAAAAGAGGCCCAGAGACTAGAGTCTTTATGAAATTGGAGCACCCACGCCATTTTAATACGAAAGGTTTGCAACACATCTGTAAGTTTGCTGATACTGAGACCACCTTCTTCCTTTGGCATCGTGATAGTCTTCCAGCTCTTCCAATGGAGCTTACGTTTTCCCTCGGACCACCCCCAAAAGAAGGCGGAAAACTTTCTGTCAAGATCGGAAAGGACCTGTTTTAGAATAGAAGAAGCTGTCATAGAGTGAATGGGATTCACGACCTATCGAGGGCTGGTGCACGACTAGTCGTGGACTCGAGTCCTGACTCGACTCGAAGTCCAGCGACTTGGACTTTTTTTTCTGGGGGTGCTCGACCGGTCGAGGGTGGTGCTCGATCGGCGTGGGTGGCGCTCAACTGGTTGTGGCCTAGTCTCGACCGGTCGTGGTTACGCAGATTCGTTCTGCAATTTGTGAATTGCGGAAATCTGAGTCCTTTCGCAATTGGGATGCGGAAAGGAGTTTCCTAAAACTATAAATAGGGTTCCTAGGTTTTTCTAAAAATATGAAAAACACAAGGGCTATTAAAGGTGGTGTGAGAGAAAGAGAGAAAGAGAGAAAGAGAGAGAGGAAGCTAGTAGAAGGGAGGTTATGCTCGTGGAGGTTATCTACTGTGTAATTTATATCTCAACGCTTCTCCGTCCTTGTAATCAGTGAGATCTCTTCATTTTTCTTTTATTCTCTCATTATTATCCACTCCTGCATGAGTGAAGATGGTTGTAACGTTCTATTCATAGTGATTGTTGATCTGGACGAGGTCCTTGATTTTTACCTCTTTGAGGGTTTTCCACGTAAAATCTCTTGTGTGGTGTGTGATTTATGCTTTGATTTAGTTCATTTCTTTATTATCCATAATTTTGGTTTGTTTCACGAGCATAACGTCCCCTCTACTAGCTTCCTCTCTCTCTTTCTCTCACACCTTAATAGCCCTCTTGTGTTTTCATATTTTTAGAAAAACCCTAGGAACCCCTATTTATAATTTTAGGAAACTCCTTTCCACATCCTAGTTACGAAAGGACTCAGATTTCCGCAATTTTCAAAATCGCAGAACGAATCTGCGTAACCATGACTGGTCGAGACAAGGACACGACCGGTCGAGCGCCACCCACGACCAGTCGAGCATCACCCTCGATCGGTCAAGCACCCCCGGAAAAAATAGTCCAAAGTCGTTGGACTTTGAGTCGAGTCAGGATTCAACTCCACGACTAGTCGTGCACTAGCCCTCGACCGATCGTGTAAGGCTCACGACCAGTCGAGTATGCGGAAAAAAATCCCATCAAATGCGGCACAACACATGCTTAATGAGGACCATTCTCCCTGCTTGCGACAAAAATCTGGATGTCCAACCCTTTTTACGACCCCCACTTTATCCACCAAAGGCTGAAAAGTAGAGGACTTCAGCCTACCAACCGACAAGGGTACACCGAGGTAGCAAAAAGAGCCTGTGGATTTGGCAATTCCTAGCAAGAGCTGAGAGCACGAATCCTGGAGGCTGGGATCTTGTCCGAGCTGAAGAAGGAGCTTTTGGCTTTGTTAATCAATTGCCCCGACGCTGTTTGGTATTCCTCCAACGAAGCCACGATCTTACGCATAGATGCTTCTTCCTCCGTTAAGAAAAAGAAAGGTATCATCCGCATAGAGAAGGTAAGAAACCTGCGGGCAGCCCCTCCCAAGCGAGAACGGAAGACAACTGCCATTTGACACCCACTTATGTAGGATACGGCTCAAGACATCAGCCCCCAAAATGAAAGGACTCGGCGATAACGGTTCCCTTGACGCAATCCACAAGATGACTTGAAAAACCCAGTCGCTTTTGCATTAATGAGAACGGAGAACCAGCAGGAAGTCCAGCAATTTCCTTCCGTTTCCCTTATTCTCGATCTATATTAAGCTCCCTCCCTCCAATCTCAGCCATCGAACCTTGAATCGATATCTGCTGTTTGTTTTATCATGATATGGGTGTCTTACTTTGTTTGGATGTATCATTTACTAGAATGGTTGTTAGGAAGTAATACCGACGTAGAATGCATGAGTATGCATGGCTTGGCGTAACCTGTCTGCTCTATAGTTTGCATAGGAAACAATGGGAATTGACCGCTTGCAATTGACTACTTCTTGGGGGCTACAGAAGTTTTGGATCAAGATGATATTTGTGTTTCACCTTCATCCATGTCAATGTGACCTTATGAATGGGTTGGATGACAAATAAACATATGGGCCTTTGGAAGGTTTCAATGGTGGACGTCATTATCCCTACCGTTTTATGTGGTGTGGTCCACTTGAGCTTTGGATATGCTTCAATTTTGGGGTCATACCCAAAATGAAAATGAGCTGGGAAAACGGATGGACGGTGTGGATAATGACACATATATCAGGTAAGCCCCACAGATTTTACCCACGCTATAGCGTGGTGAGTTACGCACTACACCATCTGCATCCCTCGCCCACACACTGCAACAGCTTGCAGGACCATGGGACACGTGTGCAAAATCTGAGTTTGAATCAGGAGGGCCCACCCCGTTTCAATCTATTGGCCATAAGATCCAGCTATTTGATTCCTCAAGTGGGCCACAAGATGCAAAACAAAATTGACTGGTTGTTCTACCCATCCTGCTGTTTTGTGTCATTGTGGCCCACCTAAAGAGATCAACAGCATGATTTTAAGGCCAGAAGATGTAAACATTATGGCCCACCTTATGAAAGGCTCGGATCAAACAGGAAAACAATTTGGTCTATATTTTATTTTCATTATTTATTACATAATACAAATAATAAAAACTAAATTTCTTGACCGACCTGATCGACCCATCAAGTTCCTGGTGGGAAAACGATGGTGGAGAAAGCCATGCTAACTCATGCATTATACGTGAGTGTTGCTTCCTAACAACCATTTCAGTAACCGATACATCCAAAATTACATACTACAAAATGGACACCTAGACCCATGACCAAAGTAACAGCAGATTTCGATACAACCAAACATGCCACAATCACAAATTAATCAAGATTCATATTATCAGGAGCATCTTCTTTCAGTGACTTGGACTATCAAACCATCCTTCATGTGGAGAACTACTGAGAGTTTCGGGGACACAGGATGGCCGTCCATCACCTGAACTTGAAAATTGTAAAGCACGGCCGCCGCGACAACCTTCATTTGACTAAAACCCACCTCCCTACCTAAGCAATTCCTTGGCCCAGTGTTGAATGCTGTGAACTTGTGGGATGGCTCGAATTTCAGGTTGCCTTTCTTATTGATCCATCTCTCCGGCTTGAATTCTAAGCAATCTTTACCCCATATTGCTTCCATCCTCCCCATCGAAGAAAGCAAAAAGATTATCTTTGTATTCGGCCGGACTGTTTCTCCGCTGGGAAGAACGTCCATCTGAAGAACTCCTTTGTGCTCAAATGGAACGGGCGGGAATAGTCGCAGTGATTCGCACAAGGCGGCATGTAAATAAACCAGTCTGCTAAGCTCCTCAGTATCGAAAACCATTGGTTTTGCCAGGCACGCTTGTTCTTTTTTGGCTGAGATTGCCCTGAGTTCTTCCAAGATCTTGGTTTCGACTCTTGGGTTCTTGGAAATCAGCCAGAAGAACCACGTAAGGCCGGCGCTCCCAGTGTCTTTCCCTGCAAACAAGAAATTCAGCACCGTGTCTCTGAGGAACCTATCAGATTCTGATCCTCCTTCCATCCCATTCATGTAAGATGTCAGCAAATCCCAAGATTTCTCCAAATCATTGGTTTCTTTCATTTCTTGCCTTCTCATTGAAATTCTTTGGTATATGAAATTATCAATGGTTTTCCAAGCTTCAATCATCTTCTTCTCCTTCCCTATCTTTAGCCACCTTAACAACCTCCACCAACTATAAGGCACCAAGTGACGGAATAACAACACCTCTGCCGCATCATCCATGGCCTTGACAATAGGAGGAAGTTCGGGGAAGGTTGTGGATAGACAGTTGAGATCGGCACCGATGACTAAGATGCAGGTGCTATCGAACATGAACCTTTGGAAGACGTCTTGCAAGTCTATGTATTTTCCTTGTTGTGCGATGTACTTAAGGACTGGGATAAGCGCCGTCTTCACCTTCTCTTTGCTAGTCTTGGCCAAGAACTGACGGAATCGTGTACATTTGAGATGGGTCTGGGCCATTTTACGTTGAAGTCTCCACGCCTCTGATTCTGAATTGAGGATCCCGTCCCCAAGTATATCGAACATCTCCTTGAAATCAGATCCCTTTGGGAAATTGGAGAAGTTGGTGCGCATGACATGATTAACATTAGCTGGATCGCATGTTACTACAATCTCCATTTGAGTGAACCATGGCCCGTAGAATACCCACGTGAGCCTACTTTCGGCCATGACTCCGGTTAACCAGTCATGCAAACGGTGGACGTTGAGAAGAAGGGACGGTAGCATGCCGACGATAGGCCAGTTCATGAGAACATGGCCTTTGCTGCTCAACATCATCTTAATGAAGAAGAAACAAGCAAAGGCTAGCAAGATTTCAGGGTAGCTATGAAGCATGTTGCATAATACCATGAACCATGAAGCCATTGTTCTTGCTTAAGTGCTACTTAGATTTTCAAGCATAATGAGGCGTAGCTGAGGATTGTTTTATAGCTTGGAGGAATGCAACTTGCTCAGGACCATATATTCATTAGGTGGGCTCGTCTGTGAACAGTCTCGTCTATTCAATTCAATATATACTGGCCTCTCTTTACCCTATTACTGTCCATTTTAGTAAGATTAATGTGCCCCTGCCAAATGAGTGGACCTGGGTGATTCATTTTTTCCCCCTTTCTCGAAAGGGCATGTTGAGAGTAAGCCCTGCCCAATGAATGGTCCTGATCCAACACACGTGTGCCATGTTTGCACATATGCCACCGTCCTCCATTCATATCAGAGTTATCATTCCTTACCTTTCTGGTTCCCCCGTGATGGCGAATGACACAAAATGTCCTAAGGTAGTCAGAATTTCCTAATCAGCAAATTTGAAAATAAGGGTGGTCATTCTTGGCACCATGCGAATTTGAAAATAAGGGTGGTCATTCTTGGCGCCATATAGCGCAGTTGGGGTCATCCACGCTGGGGGCCTTCTGATGAGAACACTGCGGAAGTAAACCCGAATTTAATTAAATAAGACGAAATCAACGCAAACAAAATATATAGAGAACACATGAATTTTACGTGGGAAAACCCTCTTGAGATTTTTACGCAAAACAAACAATCCATTATGAAATGATATTATGAAAAATAGAGAACTTACAACGATGAGAACTCCCTTCGAATCTCCCCAAAATCTTAGCATTTTCTCTCTAATACCCTTAAGAACATCTTAACATTCACCGAGAATCTCCTAATCTCAATTACACCTGATATATATACTATCACAATCAAAATTAAAGACAAATCGCGCATTTACACAGTTCCGCATGCGCAATTGGTCGATCAACATTGATCGAGCAATCATCGATCCTCGATCGATCGAGATGCATGTCTGATCAATTGAACTCGCTAAAACCAATGCAGAGACTTTGGAATTTTTTTCTTGAATTATTGTCGATCGATCATGGTCTAAAATGTCCAAAGAGCAATCTGTCTAATCCCAAGGAAGTTCGTTCAATCGAGCATGGCTATTGATCGATCGATGTCCCATGTTGTTGCTTAGATTGAAGACATTCATTCAACGATCTCCACCATGCATTCAATCTTCATGCTCCATTGCTCTATCATATCACCATCATCTCTAATTGTCTACCATCATTGATTTATCGTCTCTTCTCGTGCAGTCCATCTTTATTAAGCCTTTGTTAAGCTAGAGAAGTTTTACAAAACTTGAACTTCTCTACAAGTACCACATTCGTAAGCATGTAGGTCGGATTCATGCTTGTGTAGATCTTCTCGAGACTCATACCTCATTCCTCGAGCACCTGTCGGATAAAATGAAAACAAACATCAATATGTTTAGTACATGAGTGATTAACCGAGTTTTTAGCCAAATTGATTGCACTTTTGTTGTCACAATTAATCGGCACGACCTCCTACTGAAGCCCAAACGAATTTATCATTCCTATCAACCATACACTTTCTTTGAACGCTTTTGTCACCACCATTTACTCAGCTTTGGTTATAGAAAGAGCCACCACAAACTGAAGCTTCGACATCCAACCGATCGTCCCACCCACTAGAACAAATGAGTAGCCAGAAGTTGACCTTCTATTGTCACATTACCCACATAATCAGTGTCTACATAGCCTATCAACTTGTCTTGTGACTTTTCAAACGTCAAGATATAGTTCACGGTACCTCGAATATATCGAAGTAGCCATTTCCTTCCCTGTGTTGCTTGTCGAGATTAGCCATATATCCACTCATAACACTTACTACATGTGAAATATTTGGTCTCGTATAGGCCATGGTGTACATCGCCAACGGCGCTCAAATAAGCACATGAGACTTCACTTGCTTTCTTCATCTATAGTAAAACATTGTTCGGAAGAAAGCCTAAAGTGAGCAGCATGGGGTGTGTTAATCAATTTTGCATTGTCCATACCAAACTTGACCAATACTTCTCAAGGTATTCTACTTGTGATAACCATATCTTGCTCCTCTGTCTGTCTATGTGAATATCTATATCGAGAATCTTCTTTATAGCCCCCAGATCTTTCATTTCAAATGTCCCTAACAATTAAGTCTTCAACGTATCAATCTTAGACATGCTATGGTTATCAATAAGCATGTCATCTACGTACAATACCAATATAATGAATAGTCCGTTATCCAATGTCTTGTAATAAACACAATGATCATACTCACTCCTAGTAAATCGCTGAGCCATCATGGAATTATTAAACCTTTTGTACTACTACGTACCTAGGCAATTTTTTTAGGCCGTTAACGACTTCCTCAATCTGCAAACTTATTCTCAGTCCCTTGTACTTCAAACCGTTCTAGTTGCTTACTGTAAATCTGCTCCTTCAACTCTCCATGTAGAAAAGCAATCTTCACATCCATCTATTCTAATTTCAAGTTGTATTTGGCAATCAATGCCAATACAAATTTGATAGACTCCTGCTTGACTACAGAAAAATCTTTTTGAAGTCGACACACTCCTTTTGCGCATATCCTTTCACAACCAATCTCATCTTATATCTATCATGCTTCTTCTACCAAATCCACTTACAATTGATAGCTTTATGCCCCAATGGAAGCTCCACTAGCTCTCGTGTCTCATTCTTATGTAAAGAATTCATCTCGTCATGCATAACCACTACCACTTCTCAGCATTAGAGTCATCTAATGCTTCCTGGAAGGTAGACGGATCCCCTTCATCTGTATTGAGGGCGAATGCAAAATTCATGTCATCTCTATATCTTGTAACGCCCTGAAAATCGGGGGTCGAGCAAAGCTCAGCTCCCGAGTTCCAACGCATTACTTATGCAACATAGATAATGATGATTATGATGAGAGCATTGAAACATGAATGAGATTATACCAAAATAGCATATCATACTCCAGAGACAGTTAAATTGCAAGCAGAAGACTGTGATAGATATATAAAATATGTAAACTGTGGTGAGTCTCCAGATTGTGATAACATTACCAGGTTAAATAATTACAAGTACAATTCCAAAATGTACCAAATTGTGTAAGGTCATCTTGTCGACATCCCTGTAACCCCGTCAATCAAGACACGACTCATATGAAGCCGCCAGAATACAGCCAATACGAGCAAGCATCATAGTCAATGCAAAGGTCCAGCTCCGCCTCACAAGCATCGCTATCACCTGCAGCTAAGACAGAGTCTGGTTGGTGTGTACAATACCGTCCGTAACATGGGAGTGAGATCAACTCAGTGGAACAATAAAGCATAGGTTAACATGTTATCAATTCAGTCAAGCAGTAATGATAAAGCAGAACAATCAAAACAATCCTAACTACTCTTATTAATGCAAGGATAAAATGCAGTCATGATGCATGCCCTCATCATCATACTCCCTCATACGACACCATCTTATGTCCGAGGCATGCGTTCATCCCTCAGTGCTCCACATTTCTAGGCACATGCAGTGCGATGATGAGCATGATTACTGAGTTATTATTAGTCCTTTTCATACAGCAGTATTTGGAAACTAAGGTACCTTCTTATATCATTCCCGAACAAGGATCCTGTCTAGGTCGTCACTCCTAGATAATCTCATACGATGATACGGTTCTAGGTCACTGTAAAGGGCTGCCAAGGCTGTTACACGCACTCGTTGCACCGTTCCCCCATCACCTTATCAATACAGGCCTAGTTTATACTCTGTTTACTACAGGAAGGCTCGTCGCCTCTCCGCAGATTCAGAGTATGCTCGAGGTCACTACACCGGGTACGGTCAGGCCTGTCAGGGCTGTTACACGAAATCGTTGCACCACTCCCCCATCACCCATCAAAGCAGTGTAGGCCGACAGCTCGAATATAGTGTCCCATACCACCATAATCGGCTCACGAGTCTGGTTGCTCAATGGTCACTATGGGGAGGCTCGTAGCCTCAGCGTAGGCTGATAGCTCGACCACGGTGTCCCATACCACCGTGCCCGGCTCATAAGTCTTAATAGATCGAGGTACCAAGGATAACGGGGTTGCACTGGTAAGTTCGGTATCTTAGGTTCAAGCAGTAATGTCCAAACATGGTGAACATACATTAGACAGATCGGGTTACTTGACTAGCTCGAGCGCACGACAAGTTGAACGACATGAAGTGCATAAGCACTTCGCGTGGCTAACCACTATCGCCAACCGAAGTACGACTCAGGTTCGTCGAACACATCTCACGTGGCGAATGAATCTCGGCCACGAATTCAATCCCGTTATCGATCGCCTGGACTATACAATAGCCCCAATCACATTCGATTTCAACAAAAATATCCTAAAAGATAGTTAAAACAGTAATGAACCAAGATTTCAAATCATAGAATCAAAAGCCCGATATTGTCCGCTTAGGGCTGTCAGGGCTGTTGCACAGAATCGTTACACCGCTCCCCCATCACTCTTCATGGCCTTTATGGAATACAACTTAAACATGTGAAGTAGTCAGAGCATAATTAAATAAATAAGTAATTCAAACATATTAACAAGCATGTTATAAAACACAGTGCAAACAGGAAAACCAAATACATACGTTTCATAAACCAGTAAGTGTTTAAACTAAACAACTTACATGAAGGAAATCATACACATCACTAAGGTAGTTGCGAATCCTATCTCAACACCTACTCAAGGCACTACTAGATAAGTACATATCTATACAAGCATTTTCACAAACACTTAGACTACACATTCCAACATGCCTATAATATGCTAGTTAAAAACACAGTCGTAGCGAATCCTTTCACAAAGGATTGCCACATGGAACCACGATCATGCATTCACGACCAATAGTCATGGCAAGCATAAATCATAGTTCCATATTCATTCGAATATTTCTATAAACACTTAGGCTACAACTAGTACATACACGACGTATGTTAATATAACAGGTGTTAAGCTAATACGTTCACCCAGAAGTTGATACCCATGTATCTAGCATACCTAGACAACAACTAATCATGGCAAGCACAAATCCATATTTCATACGTATACAGTATTTTCTACAAATACGAGGAATACAGTATATTCAACATAGTTAATGTATAACCGAAAAACGAAACAGATAGCACTTTGTACATGTGCAATTACATCCAGATCATGAATCTATCATTAACTGACATTGAAAGCGTTGAAAACCATAACCTATACATCTAAAGTCCGCACCTTACGCCGTAGAAGCGTAATAAACTCGATAGATTCGCTAAGCTTTCGTATACGGCAGTTTTGACAACCTATAGAATGAAATAGATTAGCTATTTCATCATTTGCAATGTTCATAACCTAGATCAGATTAGGGTTAGGGTTTCTTACCTAGAAATGAAGTTGAAAACGTCGGGAAAGCGATAAGACTGATGTGGTTAGGCACAGATAGCAGTAGGGTAGAGTTGCAGGGAGATGCTCCCACAACTCTCAACCTTTCTCTCTCTTTTCTCTCTCTCTCTTAAGTTTTCTCAAACTCTTATGGGCTGGATATGAGAGAGTTTAAGGTCCTTATATAGGCTAAAAACTCACCAAATTAGACTTCAGGTCAAGGTATACTTAGGTTATAACCAAAGCGAGTCTATTCCGTCTCAACGGAGCACTTCTGGAAGCCCCCCTTGAGCCAAAGGTCGGACTTAAGCTCACAGACATTGTATCTAGGTCGAGTTATGCTTTTATTCCAATCGGGTTTCCAGATCGCACATGGCGGACCAGTTTCAGTTCAACGGTCACAGAAACTCGATCAGGGTTACAAATACACAAACATGTATGGGAAATGTTTCCTGATTCGAGGGTGTATTTGTGTCAGATTCCGACGGTCTGATTGCTTATATTTGGCCTGCAAGTAACAAGTCTCAGATTACTATTTGATATTTAATTTAAAAGAAAACCAAGTGTTCTCACACTCCTCGCCCCGGATCAAGCGAATAGCACTGGGACACTATCTGGATTTGACTTCTGAGATGGTTGTCAAGCCCAGCAAGGCGGTCTTAATTCTATAACTTCGCGTTAATCGGACTTTCGATGTGCGGTCCAGATCTGATATGGAGTTTCGTGATGCTCTCGAGAGCAACTGGGTAATGAGATTGATCCTAGATTTTAGGGTAACCTAGAGTCAATGATTCTACAAGTTTTGGGTCTTGCAGATCGTATTTAAAGTGATTGGTGCTAATTTCACAGGTACTCTAGTTTAACACTAGCTAATTCTCGCCTAATTTCTAAAGGATTTAGTCCTGTATGATTTCTGTCTGAGGTGGTACCTGGGCCTTTGTAGTTTGTATATAAAGTGATTCAAGTTATTAATACTTAACTAGTTTAATATAGTGTCTAATGTGAAAGTACTTAGAAAAATTTTGAAGGACGAGGTAGTGAAAGGTGAGATTTGTGAAGGAAAAGGGTTAAAAAACGATTTTTAGACTGTGAGATTGAGTTCTGACAAGTTAATAAGGTATTAGGATAGACCCATTGCCTAAGGATGTCTAACTCCAAGTTGGCAAAAATCCAGGATGTTACAATATCTGACAGGTAATCTGTAATCTCTTTAAACCGTGTCTTACCCCTTTCGATTGCAATGTCAATTACTACCAATTTTTTTGGTTCCTTGCTTTCATCGTTGCAGAACAAAGAATCTTCATCAAATTTGACGTCGAGGCTTAAAGTGATTTTTCGAGTGACTGGTCTTACGGCATGTGCCCTTTCACGCCATTACCATATCCCATAAAGGTAAGTTTCTTCGCCCTTTTGTCTAATTTATCTCTCTCAACCGAGAGTACATGAGAGTAAGTGTCACAACCAAAGACACACAACCTTGAGTAGTTAACATCATGACCATTGCACACTTCTTCAAGAATTTTACTTTTTATTTGCATAGACGAGAACCTATTCGCCAAATAACAAGACGCATTCACGACCTCAGTCCATAGCTCCTTGCCCATTCCAGCATTACTCAACATACTTCGAGCTCTCTCCAATAGAGTTTGATACATTTGTTCTAATGTACCATTCAATTCAAGTGTGTGCCTTACTGTATTGTGCTTTATAATCCCCTCGTCTTTACAAAACTGGTTAAATTCCTTTTATGTGAATTCACTTCTATTGTTTGTCTTTAGAACCTTCAATTTTTGCCATCCACTTCTCAATCATTGTCTTTCATACTTTGAATGTGGTAAATACATTGGATTTATTTTTCAAGAAATAAACACATAGTTTCCTATAATAGTACATCTATGAATGAGACAAAAAACAATGATCCCCCATCAGAAACAACGAGTGACGGGCCCCATACATCTGAATATACATACTCAAGCATTTCTTTACATAGATATTTTTCAGTCTTAAAAGGTAGCCATGATTGTTTACCATATATACGATGTTCACATATATGAAAATTAACGCTTTTAAAAATAGAAATCAAGCTATGATAAAAAAAAAAGTATATTCATACCACGCTCGCTTATGTGGCCCAGACACGCATGCCACAAACGTGTCGACTGGACTTCACTACAGAAGCCTCAACTGCACCCGATATGGTATTCCCGATCAACTTATAAAGATTGTTATTCCGCTGAGCTTTCATCACTATGAGTGCTCCTTTAGAAACGTTAAGGACTCAATCAAAACCATTAAACTTGCACCCGAGTGCTTCTAATGCCCCATGAGATATCAAATTCTTCCTAATGTTAAAAACATGTCTCACATCCATCAAGATATGCTCCACCCCATCGAACATCTTGATGCGCACCGAATTGATTCCAACAACCAAACAGGCAATGTTATTGCCCATAAACACATGTCCATCATCGCACTCATTGTAACTAGTGAACCAATATCATTGAATACTTATGTGGTATGAGGCCTCTGCATCCAAAACTCACTCGTTGCTGAGACACTCATATTTGGATATGGAGAGAACATCACCACCATCAACTCCCTCGATGGATTCCACTGTGTTGGCTTCCTTCAATGTATTATCATATTTTTCTCCCTTTGGAGCCGTAGAATTATGATAATCCTTCTTCACGTGTCTTATCATGGCACAATTCTAGCTCTTCATTTGCCATATCCCTTTCAATTTAGAACCTGATCGAGAATTCCCTTTCACCCGTTCAGAATTCCTTCCCCTTGCAATCAACGCATCTGTAAAGGTACCTTCGCCACTGTCTTTCCTACTCCATTGTTTCTCATAAAGCGTTGAGATGACAGTTTCAATATCGATGGTATCCCTACCGTTGATCAGTGTCTACATAATTTTTGTAAGATGGTGGAAGCAAATTCAGTAGAATTAAGGCTTGATCTTGATCTCCGATCTTAACATCCGCATTCATCATTTTAGAGAGAAATTTGTTAAATGTGCTCATGTGTTCGTTGATATCAGATTCCTCTGTCATCTTAAGATTATAGAACTGTTTCTTAAGATCAGAAGACTGTCAAGGTATTTTTTCGTATACCGATTATCAAGTTTCATTCATACCACATGCGGCGGTCTTTTGATCCAGTACATTATAGAGAACATTATCTGCTAAACACAATTGGATCGAGGTTGTAACCCTCTCATCAGGTTCATCCCACTCTTCATCACTCATAAATGCAGGACGCTTCACTTTACCAGGAAGAGTGTGTTGCAAGCCTTATTGAATTAGAATGCCTCTCATATTTACCTTCCATGGTTCAAAATTATTTTTATAGGTAAATTTCTCTGCTTCGTACTTTATGTTAGACTCATTCGTCAATATGTTTCATATTAGAATTCGATACTCAACGTAGCTCTGATACCACTTGTTGGAAATATCGCAGAAGCAAACCCGAATTTAATTAAATAAGACAAAATTAAATGCAAACAAAACACACAGAGAACACACGAATTTTATGCGGGAAAAACCATGGCACAAAGAGACAAGTAATCCACGATAAAACTATATTACAAGAGCTAGAGAACTTACAACGATGAGAACCCCATTCTAATATCTCAAAACCCTATTTTTCTCTCTCTAAAACCCTTAGGAACGTCTTTACATTCACTTAGAATCCTCTGATCCCGATTACACCCTATATATATACTATCACAAATGGAATTAGAAACAAATTGTGCACTTATGTAGTTCTGTGTGTGTCGTCGATCGACATCAATCTAGCAATCCTCGATCCTTGATCGATTGAGGACGCATGTTCGATCAATTGAACATGCCAACAATAATCCAAAGATTTTGGGGTATTTTTTGAATTACTGTCAATTGATCGACCCGATGGTTCGATCAATCGATCATGGTCCAAAACGTCTATAGAGCAATCTGTCTAATCCCGAGGAGGTTCGATTGATCGAGCATGACTGTTGATCAATCATGTCTCTTGTTTCTGCATAGATTGAAGATATCCATTCAACACCACCAAAGGTGTGGCCTCGATCGTGTACATGTGTTCCATGATCCCTGCGGACCTTGCCTATAATAAGATAGGCAATATACGATGTCATTTGTCCACTATAAGTCACAACTCGCTGGCTTGACTAAAAACTTAGCTGAGTTGAATTGGTGATATTCTAGTCTTTTGGATAGACAATTCTAGGTTGACCCGATTCAAACTCAGGAGACTTACCGATTTGACTCGATGTGAATAATCCTGACTCAAACCAACTCACTTGCTGAGTCAACGCCACTATTAAATGGAAAAGTAAGAAGCATAGGAATTGAACCCGCACTAAGGCTGTGCCAAACCCAAGATTAACCAGTGGATTCAACCTATATAATATATATATATATATATATATATATATATATATATATATATATATATATATATATATAGAGAGAGAGAGAGAGAGAGAGAGAGAGAGAGAGAGAGAGAGAGAGAGAGAGAGAGAGAGAGAGAGAGAGAAGTGGGCTCTTGCCACTGAAATGCATTCACCAAGATCATGTACGTCCATTCGGGTGGGCCCTTACAAAAAGGAATGGGACCACCTATCGTCAGCTACACAAAGGGAAGCAACTTAGGGGAACGGAAAAGCACAAAAGAGAACAAAAAGAACATGGGCGCTCAACGGGAAACAGTGTGCCAAGAGGAGAGAGGGCTGAGGGGACGCAGGAGGTGGGCCCCAGAGAAGTCGCGACCCGCCAAACTAGGAGATAACTGGCTGCTTAGCCTATGCTAGGACGCTAGCCACCAGTCCTCCCAGGCTGGGGAAAACCACTTAGCCTATGCCTTTCTTTGATCTGAGGTGCCTAAGTAGGCCCATAGAGAAGCTTCAACGTAATAGTAACACTATATATATATATATATATATATATATATATATATATATATATATATATAGGCATGCTCACCTACGCACATGCGCAACTTTGCACACGTGTCATGGGTGTCAAATCCGAATGGTCCATAAGATGCGGAATCCCATGAAACCTTATGAGGTGAATTTTCACCTTGATCTAAGATTCTGGGGCCATAACAAAGAGAAGTTCAAATCAAGTGAAGAAATTGTTTGCAGCTTTCATGGCCCACCGAAGTTTTGGATCAAATTTAAAATTCATACCAGGGGGTTTCATGAGGTTCTGCTTCATGTGGACCGTTCAGATTTGAGACTCATCAGATATGATAAGTTCTCAAAAAGTTCGTATGTAGTATGTACGAACTTGTTCGCAGGTGAGCGTTTCCGTGTGTATGTGATATATATATATATAGACACACATGTGCGCGTGTGTGTGAGGTCAAGCCCTGTGGGTTTTACTATAATGCGTGTCAGACATCCACACCATGAATTAGATGCACTCAACCATGGTGGGCCATGGACTCTTAAAAAGCAAGTTAATCCATGACTTAACGTGGGCCACACCATATACAACAGTTGAGAATTGATGCCCACCGATTGAAGCATCCTGATTGTTTATATAGGGCCCACTGAGATGAGGTTCAGATATCTATCTATTCTTTGTATGTGTCCCACTTGGATGATGAAGGGACGTACCAAGTTTCCGGCTATTACGTCATGCCAAATTTCCGGCCATTCCAAAACTCACGTGGGCCTCGCAAAGTGCTTATACATGTTTTAGGTATGATTTACATGGTTTCAGATTGTGTGGATCTGAGCGACCCATCTGAGTGTCAGATAAGGCTTATTTTTGGGATCCCATACCTAGAAGCGACCCACAGAGCTCGACCTTATGGTAAGCTCCCACAGTACCATTTCCCTTTATATCTATGGGCCTCACTGTGATTTGTGTCAGACATCCACACCATTCATCAGATACACCCTTCCAAATCAATCCATGGTTTAGGTGGGCCATACTATAAACAATAGTTGAGAGTGGATGCCCAACCATTGAAACATTCCTTTCTAGGGCCCATTGAGATGTGGTTCAGACATCTAGCCCATCCACTGTACGTCCCACTTGGATGAGGGGTCACACTAAATTCTAGGTACGTTTAGCTGTTTAGGCATGATTTTACATTATTTCAAATTGTGTGACCCACCTAAGTTTTGAATAGGCTGATTTTTGGTACATCCCATGACCTAAAGAGGACCCACCAAATAAAGGGTGTGGATGTCCAACACACGTCATGGTGGGGGCCAGAGAGCTCGTCCTCATGGGAAGTTCCCATAAGATCAACCTGACAGAACCTTTTTCCAGTTATACTAGTAAAAGTCAAAATAACTTCTGGTTTTAAGAGTAGTTGGATTCGTGGAAAGTAAGGAAACATTATTTCTCATTAAACTCAATTTTCATTATTTGTATTTTGTTTGAAAGTAAATGAAATTATTTTCCCACCTTCACCCCAAGAAAATATATTTCTCACTGTGAAAGGAAAATAAATTTATCAAGAGATAAGCCCGAATATAATACCATTCATCTTCAATTACCTCACATGTTTCAACATGCCAAGTGATTCATTCTCAATCTTTGATTATCATCACACATGCCACTATGCCACACGTGTTGTCGCCATATATCTTGTTTTGCACCCCACGTGTATAGTGGTTCCACGTGTTAATGTACCACATGTGACGCCGTTTATCTTTAATTTCTTATGGCCCATGTGCTAATGTGCCACATGTACCAACCATCGATCTTCTCTTGCGCTCCACATGGGCAAAGCATGCCATATGTGCCAATGTGCAATAAATGCACTCCTCAAATATGCCAAATGTGCCAACGTTTTTGCAAGCAGAACTACTACCAATTTAAATATGGCACATGTGTTAAATGTCCTAAAGTATGCCTATTGCCACATGGTGCTACCATACAACTTCAAAAACTCACACGTACCCTATGTGCACAATTCAGCTTCAAGCACCGACATATGCCTTGTAGGTCACATGTGCCAGTATTCCTCTTGAAGCACATGTGCTAATCTTGCCCATGCTACGTAGAATTTTTTCTCTCCAGATAATTTTTTTTGTCTTCTCAGGCTACGAATTTGAAAATAACTCCTGAACTTTTAGGAAACTCTTGTTGAAAAAAAACAAGGAAAATAATGCTTCTTTCTCCTTCTTCTGGAAATAAAGTTTTTTAAGAAACACTGTTTCCTTCCTTAGGTTTAGATGATGATGATGTTTTTATATTGTTTTTAAATAGCCTATTTTTTCACCATTTCAATTTTGACTAAATTGGCCCTATAAACCTATGTTAAAATTATTCCTTAATGAGAAGTTGCCTGTGGAAATTTAAGAGTATTTTGGCCCTTCTTGAATTAATAAAGTGTTTGTTTTTTTTTTGTTTTTTTATATATATTTTTTTTCTCATTTGATCAAACCTCTTCAGAGATGACATGGTAGAGGCTGTGTTGAGATACGGAGCCACATCAGGGGCCGTGGGCCGTTTTCGACCGGTCGTGAGCCATGCGGTCGTAGGGGCCCGCTCGACCGGTCGTGGACGGTTCGACTCAAGTCCAGCGAGCATAGTTTTTGGTCCCAAGGTGCTCGACGGTCGTGAACCATTCACGACCGGTAGTAGGGGTCGCTCGACAGTCGAGCATCTGCTCGACTGGCGTAGTTACACAGATTCGTTTCCGAATCCGATGTGGACTGCAGATTTTGGTGTCGCCTTTCGCAAGGATGCGGAAGGGAAGTTGCCTAAAAATAATTATAGTGTTCATAGGGCTTTCTATGTGTATTGGAATATGGGAAAATAATTCTAAGGTGTAGGGAAAGGGTTTTCTATGTTCTTCCAATGGAGAGATTAGTATATTGGCTGTAATTTGTTCTTCATAGTGGAAGTTTGCATCCGTGGTTTTTACCTTGTTGGGGTTTTTCACGTAAATCTTGGTCTTGTGGTTTTGTTTGATTGCTTTATCTGTTTCTAGTTTATATTCTTTGTTTATCATTTGTGAGTGAGGCCTGAGATTAGATCTCAGCCCACTGCGTTGTTGGCGTGCTGCGCAACAACTGGTATCAGAGCTTTGGTTTAGTTCTATTGGGAGCGATGACAGAAGAAGGAAAAACTAGAATTGAGAAGTTTGATGGTTAAACTTTGCCTTTTGGAAAATGCAGATGGAGGATTATCTGTATCAGAAGGACCTCTATGTTCCTCTAGGAGGAAGGAAAGAGGAAAAGAGAAGAAACAGAAAAGATGACAGATGATGAATGGTTTTTACTAGATAGGAAGGCTTTAGGAACGATCCGACTCTCTTTGTGTAAGAGCGTTGCCTTCAAAATATCCAAGGTGAAAACTACAAAAGAATTAATGGAAGCCCTAACCACCATGTATGAAAAGCCATCAGCATCCACAAGGTTCATCTTATGAAACAGCTATTAACATGAAGATGTCAGATGTGGGGAGCGTGGCTGAACATAAACGAGTTCAATACAGTCACGAGCCAGTGAAAAATCCATTGGCATTATTTTTGAGGATTGAGTTTAGGGCATTATTGATTTTTTCCCAGTCTGCCAGATAGTTGGATGTTTGGTTGATGTGCTGTGAGCAATTCTTCAGGGTCGACAAAGCTGAAATTTGATGACGTGGCCGGTCTAATTCTCAGCGAAGAATTTAGAAGGAGGCATCAGGAGTTTCAGGGGATTAGGGAATGCTCTAAACGTTGAAGGAAGAGGAAGATCGCTGAACAAAGGAGGCAATAAACACGGGCGTTCTAAGTCGAGGAAGAAGTCCAAGGGACCGAAAGACAAAGACGGGTGTTGGCATTGCGGCAAGAAGGGGCACATGAAATGTGATTGCAGGGCGCTCAAGAAATAAGAAGGAAACTCTCAAGGGGGAAGGATTCTGTGAATCTGTCTGAGGAGAGCGACACAGAGGTGTTGATCTTGTCTCTTGATGCGAGGAAGGAATGAGTCTGGGTTATAGACTCGGGTACTTCGTTTCATGCCACTTCATGTAAGGAAGTTCTGCGTGATTATATGTCAGGTGACTTTAGGAGAGTTTACTGGGTGATGATGATGAGCCGTGCGGTATTGTTGGAAAGGGAGAAGTTCATATAAATCAGAAAGACGAAACGACGTTGAAATTGAAGGATGTCAGACATGTACCGAGTTTGAGAAGAAATATGATCTCAGTGGGGCAGTTGGCCGATACTGGTTATGTGATGACATTCACTAGTGATTCCTAGAAGATCACAAAAGGTGCCTTGGTAATATCTTGAGGCAAGAAGGAAGGTACTTTGTATGTGACTTCAGGATCGTATAGTTCACTCGCAGTCGCATCAACTGGAGTGAATGGACAGTTATGGCATCAGAGGCTGGAGACATATGAGTGAGAAAGGGATGAAAGTGCTATTGTCAAAAGGGAAGCTACCAGGGCTGAAGTCTATTGACTTGAAATCTGCGAGGACTGCATATATAGCAAGCAGAAGAGGGTAAGCTTCAAGAAGACGGGACGCGGCTCCAAAGACGCATCTGTTGGAGCTTGCACACACTGATGTGTGGGGATCGGCACATGTATTATCTCTTGGTGGTTTCACGTTATTTGTTTCCTTTATTGATGATGCTAGTAGAAAACCCAGGTCTATTTCTTAAAACATAAATCTGATGTATTTGATGTATTTAAGAAATGGAAAGTTATGGTAGAAAACAAGATAGGTAAAACAGTAAGTAAAGTGTCTCAGATCTGATAATGGAGAGGAATATTGTGATAAGAGGTTTGAAGAGTATTGTGCAGTAAGTGGAATCAAACATCAAAAAACGATTCCATGGACACCACGGCAGAATGGTGTGGCTGAGGCATAACAGGACCATCCTTGAGCGCGCCAGGAGCATGAGGCTACATGCAGGGTTGTCCAAGATTTTTGGTAGATGCTGTGAATACTACCGCATATCTCATCAATAGAAATCCCTCAGCACCATTGGATGGTAGGATACCAGAAGAAAGCGTGGAATGAGAAAGAAGTGAACCTTACAAATCTTAAAGTGTTCTGTTGCACTTCATATGCTCACATTGATGTAGAGCACATAAACAAGCTAGATGTGAAGTCTAGGAGGAGGTGCACGTTTATAGGCTACGGGCAGCATGATTTTGGCTACAGGTTTTGAGATGCAAGAAACAGGAAGAAAAATTATCAGAAGTAAGGACGTAGTCTTCAATGAAAAAGTGATGCATAAGACAGGGTGTAGGAAAATAAGGCCGAGGAGGAAAAGATGCAGAAAACAGGAAAATCATCAGAAGTAAGGACGTAGTCTTCAATGAAAAAGTGATGCATAAGGACAGTGTGCAGAAAAAATAAAGTCGAGGAGAAAGAATTTGTAGAGTTGGAAGAGTTACCGAACATGGGTGTACAGCGCCACAGGATGATCATCCACAGGAGCTTATGAGGCAAAGCTGCATACACGGTTGTGAGGAGGTCTACTCGGGAGAGGAGATCCACGGTCTGATACTCACCCTCCTTACATTATACTGCTAACAGATATGGTAATGTGTGAAACAAAATGTTTTGAAGAGGCGTTACAATCAGATACACGGGTTAAGTGGGAGCAGGCATGGATGATGAGATGGACTCTCTTGAGTCTAATCATACATGAGAGCTAGTCAATCTACCTAAGGGTAAGAAAACTCTTCATAACAAGTGGGTTTACAGACTGAAGGAGAAGCACGATGGTTCAAAACGATACAAGGCTAGATTAGTTGTAAAAGGGTTTCAACAAAAGGCAGGTATCGATTCACTGAAATATTTTCACTGTGGTGAAAATGTCTACGATTCATAGGTCTTGAGTATAGTGGTTACCGAGGACTTACATCTAGAAGTAGCTAGATGTTAAGACAGACTCTTCATGGGAACCTTGAAGAGAAATATATATGCATCAGCCGACAGGATACGTGGCACCAAGAAAGGAAAACAGGTGTGCAGACTGAAGAAGAGTCTATATGGCTTGAAACAGGCCCGAGGCAGTGGTAAAGAAGTTCGATAATTTCATGTCGGGAAACAGTTTTAGGAGATGTCATGCAGACCACTGTTGTTATTGAAGAAGGTTGATACGTCGTACACCATCCTTCTTCTGTACGTTGATGACATGTTTGGGTGGCTGGTTCAAGCATGAAGGACATCTCAGATCTCAAAAGACAACTGTCTAAAGAATTTATCATGAAGGATTTAGGAGCTGCCAAAACAAATCCTAGGCATGCGGATAAAGTGTGACAGGGGAAAACAAGAAACTGGTTTTGTCACAGGCAGGAGTACATAGCCAATGTACTTGATCGATTCCATATGGGAGGTGCTAAGCCGGTTAGTTCTTATTAGCCAACCACTTCAAGCTATCTAAGGCAAGGTGCAAGACGTAGGAGGAACGAGACTACATGACTAAAGTCCCATACGGTCAACCATTGGGAGTCTCATGGATGCTATGGTGAGCACGAGACCGGACATTGCTCAAGCTGTGGGAGTTGTTAGCGGGTTCATGAACAACCTGGGAAGGAAACATGGGAAGTTGTGAAGTGGATCCTTAGATACTGGTAGGTACTAAGGATGTAGGGTTGTGCTATGGGGATCGAAAATCAAGCTACAAGGCTATGTGAATTAAGATTTGGCAGGAGACATCGACAAGCAAAAGAAGCACTACAGGTTATGTCTTTACTCTACGTAGTGCTGACAGTCAGTTGAGTCTCTCAGTTACAGAGAAGTATCTATCAGTACGACGAACGACAGAAGTAGAATATGTTACGGCGAAAGAAACGTGCAAGGAGATGATATGGATGCAAGGTTTCATGGAAGAGTTAGGTAAGAAGCAAACAGATTGCAAGTTGTACAGTGACAGTCAGAGTGCAATACACTTGGCTAAGAATCAGCTTTCATTCAGGATCAAGCATATTGCCATCAGATATCACTTCACACGTTCGTTACTGGAAGATGGATCGATTGATCTGGAGAAAAATTCATACAAGTGAGAATCCTGCGGAATGTTGACCAGGCGGTCACACGAGAGAAGCTGAAGCCTCTATTAAGCTTTGATTGGTCTTTAGGCTTGAAGACTGGGAGGTGGCGCACTCCAGATAAGAATGAAGACGAAAAGTTTAAGGTGATGTGTCTTCAAGTGGAAGATTGTTGAGATATGAAGCCACATCTGGGGCCGTCTTCGACCGGTCGTAGGGCCCGCTTGACCGGTCATGGACCGATTCGACTCAAAGTCCAGCGAGCATCGTTTTTTGGTCCCGAGGTGCTCGAGCCGGTCGTGGCCCATTCACGACCGGTCATAGTTATGCAGATTCGTTCTGAACCGATGAGGACTGCAGATTTTGGTGTCGCCTTTCGTAAGGATGCGGAAGAGAAGTTGCCTAAACTATATATAGGGTTTCCTAGGGCTTTTCTAGGTGTATTGGAATATTGAGGAAATAATTCTAAGGTGTGGGCAAATGGTTTTTCTATGTTCTTCCAAGGGAGAGGTTAGTATATGCTTTGTAATCTTTGTTCTTCATATGGAAGTTTTGCATCTGTGGTTTTTTACCCTTGTTGGGGTTTTTCCACGTAAATCTTGTCCTTGTGGTTTGTTTGGATTGCTTTAATCTGTTTCTAGTTTTATTTCTTCTTGTTTATCGTTTGTGAGTGAGGCCTGATATTAGATCTCGGCCCATTGCGTTGTTGGCGTGGCTGCTCAACAGCCTGAAGATCCAGAACTGTAGAGCAACCGTGTTTGGGTGATGTGCAAATCAGGGCCTGCAAGGTTGTTGGAATCACGTACAACCATACTCTCCAAAATTCAGATGATTAATTAATCATGTGGGATACTGTAGGCAACAATGAAGAACAGCCCAAAAACACTCCAAATTGCGTGATGGTGGACTGACCAAATGTTTTGAGCGACTTCATATATGGGCGATCCTTCACAGATACGCCATGGTGAGCCCCACTTCCATTTCCGAAGGATCCTATCTCTAATGGAAGAATCTTGACCCTTGGATCAGTATCCTTCTAAAACATACAGAAGATTTTCGGTCCACAAGTCAGATGTGTCGTGACTGATCGAGTCAGACTTTTTTCTTATTTTTCCTGATCGAGTCAGACTTGAGCTGCATGGTTTAGTGATTTTGAATGTTGGTTCATCTGCGTGTGCAACCGTAGATGAACAAGCCCGGCCCAGCCTTTAAATGGGTGGCTATCGTTGTAGACAATTAAGAAGGTAGATGAATACAATTAAGAGGCACATGCATCAGCAATCCGAACAACTGAAGATAAGCCCACGGAAAACTATGAATATACTTGTGGATTTATGTGAAAAGTTTGCCGTGGGGTTTACGCATCTGTGCCAGACCATCCATCCACCTAATTCATAAACCTTATCAGTAAAAAAATCAGGTTAGTACAATATAGGTGGGCCATACTTAAGTACCACCTAGCCCAGTTTTCAGGTAGACCCCACTATATAGTACCACACCTATCATAGGAAAAGATGT
>JAJHSJ010000017.1:60223608-60278410 GCA_021015155.1 Magnolia officinalis | reverse complement strand
TCACCTGTCTAGGAAGATCTACAGAATAGGAGAAAATAACGAGATTGGGAAAAACTGCCCATCTGAGCAAGAGCATCAGCCGTGCCATTCAACTCCCTAAGGATGTGCATGAAATTCACCATTGCGAGACCCGGAGCCTATCTGTAAGGGTTCTCCAACCTTTCCAAACCTATCCACTCTTGGCCCCATCTTTGAAATCCTTAATCATTAGTTTTGAATCCGACTCCACAATGATTTGGGAGAAACCTCTTTCCAAGCACAAGAGAATTCCGTCATGAACCGCCCTGAACTCGACGCCAGTGTTCGTCATCGAACTACCATAACCATAAGCGAAACTGAAAATAAAATCCCCCTTGTCGTTTCTACAAACACCGCCGCCCCCTGCCAAGCCTGGGTTGCCTCTAGAGGATCCATCCACATTTACCTTTACCCAGCCTGTAGGTGGTTTCTGCCATCGGATGACCACTTGTGTCATTTTCTTTGGACATGTATTTCTAAGCCCGTCCACAGTTTGGAGTCGCTGGGACAACCGTCTCCCTGGCACATGACAGCCACCAGGAGACTTTAGCTATGACTGACCGGTGGTTCATCAATCTGTCTTCGAAAAAAGCCCCATTCCATGAACACCAGAGTTCCCACAATATAAAAGCTGGAGTGAGGAGATGTCGCTTCCCCTGATTTCTCCTGTCCGCACAGGCGCTTATCCATTGCACGATTCTGGATTCCACCGTCAACGCCTGCATGATGGAGATCCCTGCCTGCACACCGAAGAAATTCTAGACAGATTTTGCAATCTAGCCGTCCAGAAAAAGATGCGAATAGGATTCTGCAGCTGGGCCCAATTCAGTGTCGTCTCTACAGCACAGACATTTAGAGGCCAAGGAAACACCTCTTGCTTGGACTGCTAACTGAAGAGGAACAACCTTTGAAGAAGCTTCAAAGGAAAAGGGAGATTTTTTGCGGTAGTAAACCGTGCCAAACCCACCTTGCCCAGCCCTTTTGGGTCCGGTCAGCCTGTTGACATCCCACGCAGACTTAACAGAAAAAGAACCTGAAGAAGTGAAGGGCCAAAAGGGGGAATCGGGCTCAGCTGAGACACAGAAGCCATGTTGGAAGATAAAATCAGTCACCTCATTGGGGAGCATGTACAGGGCAATCGAAGGCAGAAGCGGACCCCAAGGGCCCAACACTTGATTAACCTTCAGAGGATGGGCGATGGCTGCAACATCAGACAATAGAAAATTTTGAAGGGGGCCAAGGCCTGTCCAATTTGTCTTCCAGAAATTAAAATCACCTGCGCCAACACTTCATTGAACCTTCTCATGAAGGAAAGAAAGCAAGGAAAAGATCATCTTCAGAAAAGGGGAAGCTCTTCCTTGGATGAGATCAACCCTCATCGGATCTTGGGTTAAGTTATATTTAGATGCTATAAAAGAGGCCCAACGACTAGAGTCTTTATGAAATTGGAGCACCCACGCCATTTTAATACGAAAGGTTTGCAACACATCTGTAAGTTTGCCTGATACTGAGACCACCTTCTTCCTTTGGCATCGTGATAGTCTTCCAGCTCTTCCAATGGAGCTTACGTTTCCCTCGGACCACCCCCAAAAGAAGGCGGAAAACTTTCTGTCAAGATCGGAAAGGACCTGTTTTAGAATAGAAGAAGCTGTCATAGAGTGAATGGGATTCACGACCTATCGAGGGCTGGTGCACGACTAGTCGTGGACTCGAGTCCTGACTCGACTCGAAGTCCAGCGACTTTGGACTTTTTTTTCTGGGGGTGCTCGACCGGTCGAGGGTGGTGCTCGATCGGTCGTGGGTGGCGCTCAACTGGTTGTGGCCTAGTCTCGACCGGTCGTGGTTACGCAGATTCGTTCTGCAATTTTGTGAATTGCGGAAATCTGAGTCCTTTCGCAATTGGGATGCGGAAAGGAGTTTCCTAAAACTATAAATAGGGGTTCCTAGGATTTTTCTAAAAATATGAAAAACACAAGAGGGCTATTAAAGGTGTGAGAGAAAGAGAGAAAGAGAGAAAGAGAGAGAGGAAGCTAGTAGAAGGGAGGTTATGCTCGTGGAGGTTATCTACTGTGTAATTTATATCTCAACGCTTCTCCGTCCTTGTAATCAGTGAGATCTCTCCATTTTTCTTTTATTCTCTCATTATTTATCCACTCCTGCATGAGTGAAGATGGTTGTAACGTTCTACTTCATAGTGGATTGTTGATCTGGACGAGGTCCCTTGATTTTTACCTCTTTGAGGGTTTTCCACGTAAAATCTCTTGTGTGGTGTGTGATTTATGCTTTGATTTAGTTCATTTCTTTATTATCCATAATTTTGGTTTGTTTCACGAGCATAACGTCCCCTCTACTAGCTTCCTCTCTCTCTTTCTCTCACACCTTTAATAGCCCTCTTGTGTTTTCATATTTTTAGAAAAACCCTAGGAACCCCTATTTATAATTTTAGGAAACTCCTTTCCACATCCTAGTTACGAAAGGACTCAGATTTCCGCAATTTTCAAAATCGCAGAACGAATCTGCGTAACCATGACTGGTCGAGACAAGGACACGACCGGTCGAGCGCCACCCACGACCAGTCGAGCATCACCCTCGATCGGTCAAGCACCCCCGAAGAAAAAATAGTCCAAAGTCGTTGGACTTTGAGTCGAGTCAGGATTCAAATCACGACTAGTCGTGCACTAGCCCTCGACCGATCGTGTAAGGCTCACGACCAGTCGAGTATGCGGAAAAAAATCCCATCAAATGCGGCACAACACATGCTTAATGAGGACCATTCTCCCTGCTTGCGACAAAAATCTGGATGTCCAACCCTTTTTACGACCCCCCACTTTATCCACCAAAGGCTGAAAAGTAGAGGACTTCAGCCTACCAACCGACAAGGGTACACCGAGGTAGCAAAAAGAGCCTGTGGATTTGGCAATTCCTAGCAAAGAGCTGAGAGCACGAATCCTGGAGGCTGGGATCTTGTCCGAGCTGAAGAAGGAGCTTTTGGCTTTGTTAATCAATTGCCCCGACGCTGTTTGGTATTCCTCCAACGAAGCCACGATCTTACGCATAGATGCTTTTCCTCCGTTAAGAAAAAGAAAGGTATCATCCGCATAGAGAAGGTAAGAAACCTGCGGGCAGCCCCTCCCAAGCGAGAACGGAAGACAACTGCCATTTGACACCAACTTATGTAGGATACGGCTCAAGACATCAGCCCCCAAAATGAAAGGACTCGGCGATAACGGGTTCCCTTGACGCAATCCACAAGATGACTTGAAAAACCCAGTCGCTTTTGCATTAATGAGAACGGAGAACCAGCAGGAAGTCCAGCAATTTCCTTCCGTTTCCCTTATTCTCGATCTATATTAAGCTCCCTCCCTCCAATCTCAGCCATCGAACCTTGAATCGATATCTGCTGTTTGTTTTATCATGATATGGGTGTCTTACTTTGTTTGGATGTATCATTTACTAGAATGGTTGTTAGGAAGTAATACCGACGTAGAATGCATGAGTATGCATGGCTTGGCGTAACCTGTCTGCTCTATAGTTTGCATAGGAAACAATGGGAATTGACCGCTTGCAATTGACTACTTCTTGGGGGCTACAGAAGTTTTGGATCAAGATGATATTTGTGTTTCACCTTCATCCATGTCAATGTGACCTTATGAATGGGTTGGATGACAAATAAACATATGGGCCTTTGGAAGGTTTCAATGGTGGACGTCATTATCCCTACCGTTTTATGTGGTGTGGTCCACTTGAGCTTTGGATATGCTTCAATTTTGGGGTCATACCCAAAATGAAAATGAGCTGGGAAAACGGATGGACGGTGTGGATAATGACACATATATCAGGTAAGCCCCACAGATTTTACCCACGCTATAGCGTGGTGAGTTACGCACTACACCATCTGCATCCCTCGCCCACACACTGCAACAGCTTGCAGGACCATGGGACACGTGTGCAAAATCTGAGTTGAATCAGGAGGGCCCACCCCGTTTCAATCTATTGGCCATAAGATCCAGCTATTTGATTCCTCAAGTGGGCCACAAGATGCAAAACAAAATTGACTGGTTGTTCTAACCATCCTGCTGTTTTTGTGTCATTGTGGCCCACCTAAAGAGATCAACAGCATGATTTTAAGGCCAGAAGATGTAAACATTATGGCCCACCTTATGAAAGGCTCGGATCAAACAGGAACAATTTGGTCTATATTTTATTTTCATTATTTATTACATAATACAAATAATAAAAACTAAATTTCTTGACCGACCTGATCGACCCATCAAGTTCCTGTTGGGAAAACGATGGTGGAGAAAGCCATGCTAACTCATGCATTATACGTGAGTGTTGCTTCCTAACAACCATTTCAGTAACCGATACATCCAAACATACATACTACAAAATGGACACCTAGACCCATGACCAAAGTAACAGCAGATTTCGATACAACCAAACATGCCACAATCACAAATTAATCAAGATTCATATTATCAGGAGCATCTTCTTTCAGTGACTTGGACTATCAAACCATCCTTCATGTGGAGAACTACTGAGAGTTTCGGGGACACAGGATGGCCGTCCATCACCTGAACTTGAAAATTTGTAAAGCACGGCCGCCGCGACAACCTTCATTTGACTAAAACCCACCTCCCTACCTAAGCAATTCCTTGGCCCAGTGTTGAATGCTGTGAACTTGTGGGATGGCTCGAATTTCAGGTTGCCTTTCTTATTGATCCATCTCTCCGGCTTGAATTCTAAGCAATCTTTACCCCATATTGCTTCCATCCTCCCCATCGAAGAAAGCAAAAAGATTATCTTTGTATTCGGCCGGACTGTTTCTCCGCTGGGAAGAACGTCCATCTGAAGAACTCCTTTGTGCTCAAATGGAACGGGCGGGAATAGCCGCAGTGATTCGCACAAGGCGGCATGTAAATAAACCAGTCTGCTAAGCTCCTCAGTATCGAAAACCATTGGTTTTGCCAGGCACGCTTGTTCTTTTTGGCTGAGATCGCCCTAAGTTCTTCCAAGATCTTGATTTCGGCTCTTGGGTTCTTAGAAATCATCAAGAAGAACCACGTAATGCTGGCGCTTGTGGTGTCTTTACCTGCAGTCAAGAAATTCAGCACCGTGTCTCTGAGGAACCTATCAGATTCTGATCCTCCTTCCATCCCATTCATGTAAGATGTCAGCAAATCCCAAGATTCCTCCAAACCATTGGTTTCTCTCATTTCTTGCCTTCTCATAGCAATACTTTGGTATATGAAATGATCAATGGTTTTCCAAGCTTCACACAGCTTCTTCTCCTTACCTATCTTTAGCCACTTTAGCAACCTCCACCAACTTCCAGGCACCAAGTGACGGAATAGCACCGCCTCTGCCGCGTCATCCATGGCCTTGACGATAGGAGGAAGTGCTGGCAAGCCTGTGGATAGGCTGTTCGGATCAGTCCCGATGACCAAGGTGCAGGTGCTATCGAACATGAACCTTTGGAACACGTCTTGCAAATCTATGTATTTGCCTTGTCGTGCGATGTGCGTGAGGATTGGGACAAGTGCCTTCTCCGCCTTCTCTTTGCAAGTACTGGCCACGAACTGATTGAATCTTGTACATTTGAAGTGGGCATGGGCCATTTTGCGTTGAAGTCTCCATGACTCGGATTCGGAATTGAAGATCCCGTCCCCAAGTATATCGAACATCTTGATGTAATCAGATCCCTTTGGGAAATTGGAGAAGTTGCTACGCATGACATGGTTCACATTAGCTGGATCGCACGTTGCTACAATCTCCATCTGAGTGAACCATGGGCCATAGAACACGAATGTGAGCCCGCTTTCGGCCATGACTCCGTTGAGCCAGTCGTGGAAATGGTGGATGTTGAGAAAAACTGACGGCATCATTCCGACGATAGGCCAGTTCATGAGAACATGGCCCTTGCTGCTCAACATCTGAATGAAGAAGAAACAAGCAAAGGCTAGCAAGATTTCAGGGTAGCTATGAAGCATGTTGCATAATACCATGAACCATGAAGCCATTGTTCTTGCTTAAGTGCTACTTAGATTTTCAAGCATAATGAGGCGTAGCTGAGGATTGTTTTTATAGCTTGGAGGAATGCAACTTGCTCAGGACCATATATTCATTAGGTGGGCTCGTCTGTGAACAGTCTCGTCTATTCAATTCAATATATACTGGCCTCTCTTTACCCTATTACTGTCCATTTTAGTAAGATTAATGTGCCCCTGCCAAATGAGTGGACCTGGGTGATTCATTTTTTCCCCCTTTCTCGAAAGGGCATGTTGAGAGTAAGCCCTGCCCAATGAATGGTCCTGATCCAACACACGTGTGCCACGTTTGCACATATGCCACCGTCCTCCATTCATATCAGAGTTATCATTCCTTACCTTTCTGGTTTCCCCGTGATGGCGAATGACACAAAATGTCCTAAGGTAGTCAGAATTTCCTAATCAGCAAATTTGAAAATAAGGGTGGTCATTCTTGGCACCATGCGAATTTGAAAATAAGGGTGGTCATTCTTGGCGCCATATAGCGCAGTTGGGGTCATCCACGCTGGGGGCCTTCTGATGAGAACACTGCGGAAGTAAACCCGAATTTAATTAAATAAGACGAAATCGAACGCAAACAAAATATATAGAGAACACATGAATTTTACGTGGGAAAACCCTCTTGAGATTTTTACGCAAACAAACAATCCATTATGAAATGATATTATGAAAAATAGAGAACTTACAACGATGAGAACTCCCTTCGAATCTCCCAAAATCTTAGCATTTTCTCTCTAATACCCTTAAGAACATCTTAACATTCACCGAGAATCTCCTAATCTCAATTACACCTGATATATATACTATCACAATCAAAATTAAAGACAAATCGCGCATTTACACAGTTCCGCATGCGCAATTGGTCGATCAACATTGATCGAGCAATCATCGATCCTCGATCGATCGAGATGCATGTCTGATCAATTGAACTCGCTAAAACCAATGCAGAGACTTTGGAATTTTTTTCTTGAATTATTGTCGATCGATCATGGTCTAAAATGTCCAAAGAGCAATCTGTCTAATCCCAAGGAAGTTCGTTCAATCGAGCATGGCTATTGATCGATCGATGTCCCATGTTGTTGCTTAGATTGAAGACATTCATTCAACGATCTCCACCATGCATTCAATCTTCATGCTCCATTGCTCTATCATATCACCATCATCTCTAATTGTCTACCATCATTGATTTATCGTCTCTTCTCGTGCAGTCCATCTTTATTAAGCCTTTGTTAAGCTTAGAGAAGTTTTACAAAACTTGAACTTCTCTACAAGTACCACATTCGTAAGCATGTAGGTCGGATTCATGCTTGTGTAGATCTTCTCGAGACTCATACCTCATTCCTCGAGCACCTGTCGGATAAAATGAAAACAAACATCAATATGTTTAGTACATGAGTGATTAACCGAGTTTTTAGCCAAATTGATTGCACTTTTGTTGTCACAATTAATCGGCACGACCTCCTACTGAAGCCCAAACGAATTTATCATTCCTATCAACCATACACTTTCTTTGAACGCTTTTGTCACCACCATTTACTCAGCTTTGGTTATAGAAAGAGCCACCCAACCACAAACTGAAGCTTCGACATCCAACCGATCGTCCCACCACTAGAACAAATGAGTAGCCAGAAGTTGACCTTCTATTGTCACATTACCCACATAATCAGTGTCTCAATAGCCTATCAACTTGTCTTGTGACTTTTCAAACGTCAAGATATAGTTCACGGTACCTCGAATATATCGAAGTAGCCATTTCCTTCCCTGTGTTGCTTGTCGAGATTAGCCATATATCCACTCATAACACTTACTACATGTGAAATATTTGGTCTCGTATAGGCCATGGTGTACATCGCCAACGGCGCTCAAATAAGCACATGAGACTTCACTTGCTTTTCTTCATCTATAGTAAAACATTGTTCGGAAGAAAGCCTAAAGTGAGCAGCATGGGGTGTGTTAATCAATTTTGCATTGTCCATACCAAACTTGACCAATACTTCTCAAGGTATTCTACTTGTGATAACCATATCTTGCTCCTCTGTCTGTCTATGTGAATATCTATATCGAGAATCTTCTTTATAGCCCCAGATCTTCATTTCAAATGTCCCTAACAATTAAGTCTTCAACGTATCAATCTTAGACATGCTATGGTTATCAATAAGCATGTCATCTACGTACAATACCAATATAATGAATAGTCCGTTATCCAATGTCTTGTAATAAACACAATGATCATACTCACTCCTAGTAAATCGCTGAGCCATCATGGAATTATTAAACCTTTTGTACTACTACGTACCTAGGCAATTGTTTTAGGCCGTTTAACGACTTCCTCAATCTGCAAACTTTATTCTCAGTCCCTTGTACTTCAAACCGTTCTAGTTGCTTACTGTAAATCTGCTCCTTCAACTCTCCATGTAGAAAAGCAATCTTCACATCCATCTATTCTAATTTCAAGTGTATTTGGCAATCAATGCCAATACAAATTTGATAGACTCCTGCTTGACTACAGAAAAATCTTTTTGAAGTCGACACACTCCTTTTGCGCATATCCTTCACAACCAATCTCATCTTATATCTATCATGCTTCTTCTACCAAATCCACTTACAATTGATAGCTTTATGCCCCAATGGAAGCTCCACTAGCTCTCGTGTCTCATTCTTATGTAAAGAATTCATCTCGTCATGCATAACCACTACCACTTCTCAGCATTAGAGTCATCTAATGCTTCCTGGAAGGTAGACGGATCCCCTTCATCTGTATTGAGGGCGAATGCAAAATTCATGTCATCTCTATATCTTGTAACGCCCTGAAAATCGGGGTCGAGCAAAGCTCAGCTCCCGAGTTCCAACGCATTACTTATGCAACATAGATAATGATGATTATGATGAGAGCATTGAAACATGAATGAGATTATACCAAAATAGCATATCATACTCCAGAGACAGTTAAATTGCAAGCAGAAGACTGTGATAGATATATAAAATATGTAAACTGTGGTGAGTCTCCAGATTGTGATAACATTACCAGGTTAAATAATTACAAGTACAATTCCAAAATGTACCAAATTGTGTAAGGTCATCTTGTCGACATCCCTGTAACCCCGTCAATCAAGACACGACTCATGAAGCCGCCAGAATACAGCCAATACGAGCAAGCATCATAGTCAATGCAAAGGTCCAGCTCCGCCTCACAAGCATCGCTATCACCTGCAGCTAAGACAGAGTCTGGTTGGTGTGTACAATACCGTCCCGTAACATGGGAGTGAGTGATCAACTCAGTGGAACAATAAAGCATAGGTTAACATGTTATCAATTCAGTCAAGCAGTAATGATAAAGCAGAACAATCAAACAATCCTAACTACTCTTATTAATGCAAGGATAAAATGCAGTCATGATGCATGCCCTCATCATCATACTCCCTCATACGACACCATCTTATGTCCGAGGCATGCGTTCATCCCTCAGTGCTCCACATCTTTCTAGGCACATGCAGTGCGATGATGAGCATGATTACTGAGTTATTATTAGTCCTTTTCATACAGCAGTATTTGGAAACTAAGGTACCTTCCTTATATCATTCCCGAACAAGGATCCTGTCTAGGTCGTCACTCCTAGATAATCTCATACGATGATACGGTTCTAGGTCACTGTAAAGGGCTGCCAAGGCTGTTTACACGCACTCGTTGACCGTTCCCCCATCACCTTATCAATACAGGCCTAGTTTATACTCTGTTTACTACAGGAAGGCTCGTCGCCTCTCCGCAGATTCAGAGTATGCTCGAGGTCACTACACGGGTACGGTCAGGCCTGTCAGGGCTGTTACACGAAATCGTTGCACCACTCCCCCATCACCCATCAAAGCAGTGTAGGCCGACAGCTCGAATATAGTGTCCCATACCACCATAATCGGCTCACGAGTCTGGTTGCTCAATGGTCACTATGGGGAGGCTCGTAGCCTCAGCGTAGGCTGATAGCTCGACCACGGTGTCCCATACCACCGTGCCCGGCTCATAAGTCTTAATAGATCGAGGTACCAAGGATAACGGGGTTGCATTGGTAAGTTCGGTATCTTAGGTTCAAGCAGTAATGTCCAAACATGGTGAACATACATTAGACAGATCGGGTTACTTGACTAGCTCGAGCGCACGACAAGTTGAACGACATGAAGTGCATAAGCACTTCGCGTGGCTAACCACTATCACCAACCGAAGTACGACTCAGGTTCGTCGAACACATCTCACGTGGCGAATGAATCTCGGCCACGAATTCAATCCCGTTATCGATCGCCTGGACTATACAATAGCCCCAATCACATTCGATTTCAACAAAAATATCCTAAAAGATAGTTAAAACAGTAATGAACCAAGATTTCAAATCATAGAATCAAAAGCCCGATATTGTCCGCTTAGGGCTGTCAGGGCTGTTGCACAGAATCGTTACACCGCTCCCCATCACTCTTCATGGCCTTATGGAATACAACTTAAACATGTGAAGTAGTCAGAGCATAATTAAATAAATAAGTAATTCAAACATATTAACAAGCATGTTATAAAACACAGTGCAAACAGGAAAACCAAATACATACGTTTCATAAACCAGTAAGTGTTTAAACTAAACAATTACATGAAGGAAATCATACACATCACTAAGGTAGTTGCGAATCCTATCTCAACACCTACTCAAGGCACTACTAGATAAGTACATATCTATACAAGCATTTTCACAAACACTTAGACTACACATTCCAACATGCCTATAATATGCTAGTTAAAAACACAGTCGTAGCGAATCCTTTCACAAAGGATTGCCACATGGAACCACGATCATGCATTCACGACCAATAGTCATGGCAAGCATAAATCATAGTTCCATATTCATTCGAATATTCTATAAACACTTAGGCTACAACTAGTACATACACGACGTATGTTAATATAACAGGTGTTAAGCTAATACGTTCACCCAGAAGTGATACCCATGTATCTAGCATACCTAGACAACAATAATCATGGCAAGCACAAATCCATATTTCATACGTATACAGTATTTTCTACAAATACGAGGAATACAGTATTCAACATAGTTAATGTATAACCGAAAAAAAAAAACGAAACAGATAGCACTTTGTACATGTGCAATTACATCCAGATCATGAATCTATCATTAACTGACATTGAAAGCGTTGAAAACCATAACCTATACATCTAAAGTCCGCACCTTACGCCGTAGAAGCGTAATAAACTCGATAGATTCGCTAAGCTTTCGTATACGGCAGTTTGACAACCTATAGAATGAAATAGATTAGCTATTTCATCATTTGCAATGTTCATAACCTAGATCAGATTAGGGTTAGGGTTTCTTACCTAGAAATGAAGTTGAAAACGTCGGGAAAGCGATAAGACTGATGTGGTTAGGCACAGATAGCAGTAGGGTAGAGTTGCAGGGAGATGCTCCCACAACTCTCAACCTTTCTCTCTCTTTTCTCTCCTCTCTCTTAAGTTTTCTCAAACTCTTATGGGCTGGATATGAGAGAGTTTAAGGTCCTTATATAGGCTAAAAACTCACCAAATTAGACTTCAGGTCAAGGTATACTTAGGTTATAACCAAAGCGAGTCTATTCCGTCTCAACGGAGCACTTCTGGAAGCCCCCCTTGAGCCAAAGGTCGGACTTAAGCTCACAGACATTGTATCTAGGTCGAGTTATGCTTTTATTCCAATCGGGTTTCCAGATCGCACATGGCGGACCAGTTTCAGTTCAACGGTCACAGAAACTCGATCAGGGTTACAAATACACAAACATGGATGGGAAATGTTTCCTGATTCGAGGGTGTATTTGTGTCAGATTCCGACGGTCTGATTGCTTATATTTGGCTGCCAAGTAACAAGTCTCAGATTACTATTGATATTTAATTTAAAAGAAAACCAAGTGTTCTCACACTCCTCGCCCCGGATCAAGCGAATAGCACTGGGACACTATCTGGATTTGACTTCTGAGATGGTTGTCAAGCCCAGCAAGGCGGTCTTAATTCTATAACTTCGCGTTAATCGGACTTTCGATGTGCGGTCCAGATCTGATATGGAGTTTCGTGATGCTCTCGAGAGCAACTGGGTAATGAGATTGATCCTAGATTTTAGGGTAACCTAGAGTCAATGATTCTACAAGTTTTGGGTCTTGCAGATCGTATTTAAAGTGATTGGTGCTAATTTCACAGGTACTCTAGTTTAACACTAGCTAATTCTCGCCTAATTTCTAAAGGATTTAGTCCTGTATGATTTCTGTCTGAGGTGGTACCTGGGCCTTTGTAGTTTGTATATAAAGTGATCCAAGTTATTAATACTTAACTAGTTTAATATAGTGTCTAATGTGAAAGTACTTAGAAAAATTTTGAAGGACGAGGTAGTGAAAGGTGAGATTTGTGAAGGAAAAGGGTTAAAAAACGATTTTTAGACTGTGGGATTGAGTTCTGACAAGTTAATAAGGTATTAGGATAGACCCATTGCCTAAGGATGTCTAACTCCAAGTTGGCAAAAATCCAGGATGTTACAATATCTGACAGGTAATCTGTAATCTCTTTAAACCGTGTCTTACCCCTTTCGATTGCAATGTCAATTACTACCAATTTTTTTGGTTCCTTGCTTTCATCGTTGCAGAACAAAGAATCTTCATCAAATTTGACGTCGAGGCTTAAAGTGATTTTTCGAGTGAATTGGTCTTACGGCATGTGCCCTTTCACGCCATTACCATATCCCATAAAGGTAAGTTTCTTCGCCCTTTTGTCTAATTTATCTCTCTCAACCGAGAGTACATGAGAGTAAGTGTCACAACCAAAGACACACAACCTTGAGTAGTTAACATCATGACCATTGCACACTTCTTCAAGAATTTTACTTTTTATTTGCATAGACGAGAACCTATTCGCCAAATAACAAGACGCATTCACGACCTCAGTCCATAGCTCCTTGCCCATTCCAGCATTACTCAACATACTTCGAGCTCTCTCCAATAGAGTTTGATACATTTGTTCTAATGTACCATTCAATTCAAGTGTGTGCCTTACTGTATTGTGCTTTATAATCCCCTCGTCTTTACAAAACTGGTTAAATTCCTTTTATGTGAATTCACTTCTATGTTTGTCTTTAGAACCTTCAATTTTTGCCATCCACTTCTTAATCATTGTCTTTCATACTTTGAATGTGGTAAATACATTGGATTTATTTTTCAAGAATAAACACATAGTTTCCTATAATAGTACATCTATGATGAGACAAAAAACAATGATCCCCCATCAGAAACAACGAGTGACGGGCCCCATACATCTGAATATACATACTCAAGCATTTCTTTACATAGATATTTTTCAGTCTTAAAAGGTAGCCATGATTGTTTACCATATATACGATGTTCACATATATGAAAATTAACGCTTTTAAAAATAGAAATCAAGCTATGATAAAAAAAAAAGTATATTCATACCACGCTCGCTTATGTGGCCCAGACACGCATGCCACAAACGTGTCGACTGGACTTCACTACAGAAGCCTCAACTGCACCCGATATGGTATTCCCGATCAACTTATAAAGATTGTTATTCCGCTGAGCTTTCATCACTATGAGTGCTCCTTTAGAAACGTTAAGGACTCAATCAAAACCATTAAACTTGCACCCGAGTGCTTCTAATGCCCCATGAGATATCAAATTCTTCCTAATGTTAAAAACATGTCTCACATCCATCAAGATATGCTCCACCCCATCGAACATCTTGATGCGCACCGAATTGATTCCAACAACCAAACAGGCAATGTTATTGCCCATAAACACATGTCCATCATCGCACTCATTGTAACTAGTGAACCAATATCATTGAATACTTATGTGGTATGAGGCCTCTGCATCCAAAACTCACTCGTTGCTGAGACACTCATATTTGGATATGGAGAGAACATCACCACCATCAACTCCCTCGATGGATTCCACTGTGTTGGCTTCCTTCAATGTATTATCATATTTTTCTCCCTTTTGAGCCGTAGAATTATGATAATCCTTCTTCACGTGTCTTATCATGGCACAATTCTAGCTCTTCATTTGCCATATCCCTTTCAATTTAGAACCTAATCGAGAATTCCCTTTCACCCGTTCAGAATTCCTTCCCCTTGCAATCAACGCATCTGTAAAGGTACCTTCGCCACTGTCTTTCCTACTCCATTGTTTCTCATAAAGCGTTGAGATGACAGTTTCAATATCGATGGTATCCCTACCGTTGATCAGTGTCTACATAATTTTTGTAAGATGGTGGAAGCAAATTCAGTAGAATTAAGGCTTGATCTTGATCTCCGATCTTAACATCCGCATTCATCATTTTAGAGAGAAATTTGTTAAATGTGCTCATGTGTTCGTTGATATCAGATTCCTCTGTCATCTTAAGATTATAGAACTGTTTCTTAAGATCAGAAGACTGTCAAGGTATATTTTTCGTATACCGATTATCAAGTTTCATTCATACCACATGCGGCGGTCTTTTGATCCAGTACATTATAGAGAACATTATCTGCTAAAACACAATTGGATCGAGGTTGTAACCCTCTCATCAGGTTCATCCCACTCTTCATCACTCATAAATGCAGGACGCTTCACTTTACCAGGAAGAGTGTGTTGCAAGCCTTATTGAATTAGAATGCCTCTCATATTTACCTTCATGGTTCAAAATTATTTTTATAGGTAAATTTCTCTGCTTCGTACTTTATGTTAGACTCATTCGTCAATATGTTTCATATTAGAATTCGATACTCAACGTAGCTCTGATACCACTTGTTGGAAATATCGCAGAAGCAAACCCGAATTTAATTAAATAAGACAAAATTAAATGCAAACAAAACACACAGAGAACACACGAATTTTATGCGGGAAAAACCATGGCACAAAGAGACAAGTAATCCACGATAAAACTATATTACAAGAGCTAGAGAACTTACAACGATGAGAACCCCATTCTAATATCTCAAAACCCTATTTTTCTCTCTCTAAAACCCTTAGGAACGTCTTTACATTCACTTAGAATCCTCTGATCCCGATTACACCCTATATATATACTATCACAAATGGAATTAGAAACAAATTGTGCACTTATGTAGTTCTGTGTGTGTCGTCGATCGACATCAATCTAGCAATCCTCGATCCTTGATCGATTGAGGACGCATGTTCGATCATTGAACATGCCAACAATAATCCAAAGATTTTGGGGTATTTTTTGAATTACTGTCAATTGATCGACCCGATGGTTCGATCAATCGATCATGGTCCAAAACGTCTATAGAGCAATCTGTCTAATCCCGAGGAGGTTCGATTGATCGAGCATGACTGTTGATCAATCATGTCTCTTGTTTCTGCATAGATTGAAGATATCCATTCAACACCACCAAAGGTGTGGCCTCGATCGTGTACATGTGTTCCATGATCCCTGCGGACCTTGCCTATAATAAGATAGGCAATATACGATGTCATTTGTCCACTATAAGTCACAACTCGCTGGCTTGACTAAAAACTTAGCTGAGTTGAATTGGTGATATTTCTAGTCTTTTGGATAGACAATTCTAGGTCTGACCCGATTCAAACTCAGGAGACTTACCGATTTGACTCGATGTGAATAATCCTGACTCAAACCAACTCACTTGCTGAGTCAACGCCACTATTAAATGGAAAAGTAAGAAGCATAGGAATTGAACCCGCACTAAGGCTGTGCCAAACCCAAGATTAACCAGTGGATTCAACCTATATAATATATATATATATATATATATATATATATATATATATATATATATATATATATATATAGAGAGAGAGAGAGAGAGAGAGAGAGAGAGAGAGAGAGAGAGAGAGAGAGAGAGAGAGAGAGAGAGAGAGAAGTGGGCTCTTGCCACTGAAATGCATTCACCAAGATCATGTACATCCATTCGGGTGGGCCCTTACAAAAAGGAATGGGACCACCTATCGTAAGCTACACAAAGGGAAACAACTTAAGAGAACGAGAAAGGACAAAAGAGAACAAAAAGGACATGAACGCTCAACGGAAACAGCGTGCCAAGAGGAGAGAGGGCTGAGGGGACGCAGGAGGTGGGCCCTAGAGAAGCCGCGACCCACCAAACTGGGAGATAACCGGCTGCTTAGCCTACACTAGGACGCTAGCCACCAGTCCTCGCAGGCTGGGGAAAACCACTTAGCCTATGCCTTTCTTTGATCTGAGGTGCCTAAGTAGGCCCATAGAGAAGCTTCAACGTAATAGTAACACTATATATATATATATATATATATATATATATATATATATATATATATATAGGCATGCTCACCTACGCACATGCGCAACTTTGCACACGTGTCATGGGTGTCAAATCCGAATGGTCCATAAGATGCGGAATCCCATGAAACCTTATGAGGTGAATTTTCACCTTGATCTAAGATTCTGGTAGGCCATAACAAAGAGAAGTTCAAATCAAGTGAAGAAATTGTTTGCAGCTTTCATGGCCCACCGAAGTTTTGGATCAAATTAAAAATTCATACCAGGGGGTTTCATGAGGTTCTGCTTCATGTGGACCGTTCAGATTTGAGAGACTCATCAGATATGATAAGTTCTCAAAAAAGTTCGTATGTAGTATGTACGAACTTGTTCGCAGGTGAGCGTTTCCGTGTGTGTGTGATATATATATATATAGACACACATGTGCGCGTGTGTGTGAGGTCAAGCCCTGTGGGTTTTACTATAATGCGTGTCAGACATCCACACCATGAATTAGATGCACTCAACCATGGTGGGCCATGGACTTAAAAAGCAAGTTAATCCATGACTTAACGTGGGCCACACCATATACAACAGTTGAGAATTGATGCCCACCGATTGAAGCATTCCTGATTGTTTATATAGGGCCCACTGAGATGAGGTTCAGATATCTAATCTATTCTTTGTATGTGTCCCACTTGGATGAAGGGACGTACCAAGTTTCCGGCTATTACGTCATGCCAAATTTCCGGCCATTCCAAAACTCACGTGGGCCTCGCAAAGTGCTTATACATGTTTTAGGTATGATTTACATGGTTTCAGATTGTGTGGATCTGAGCGACCCATCTGAGTGTCAGATAAGGCTTATTTTTGGGATCCCATACCTAGAAGCGACCCACAGAGCTCGACCTTATGGTAAGCTCCCACAGTACCATTTCCCTTTATATCTATGGGCCTCACTGTGATTTGTGTCAGACATCCACACCATTCATCAGATACACCCTTCCAAATCAATCCATGGTTTAGGTGGGCCATACTATAAACAATAGTTGAGAGTGGATGCCCAACCATTGAAACATTCCTTTCTAGGGCCCATTGAGATGTGGTTCAGACATCTAGCCCATCCACTGTACGTCCCACTTGGATGAGGGGTCACACTAAATTCTAGTGTACGTTTAGCTGTTTTAGGCATGATTTTACATTATTTCAAATTGTGTGACCCACCTAAGTTTTGAATAGGCTGATTTTTGGTACATCCCATGACCTAAAGAGGACCCACCAAATAAAGGGTGTGGATGTCGAACACACGTCATGGTGGGGGCCAGAGAGCTCGTCCTCATGGGAAGTTCCCATAAGATCAACCTGACAGAACCTTTTTCCAGTATATACTAGTAAAAGTCAAAATAACTTCTGGTTTTAAGAGTAGTTGGATTCGTGGAAAGTTAAGGAAACATTATTTCTCATTAAACTCAATTTTCATTATTTGTATCTTTGTTTGAAAGTAAATGAAATTATTTTCCCACCTTCACCCCTAAGAAAATATATTTTCTCACTGTAAAAGGAAAATAAATTTATCAAGAGATAAGCCAGAATATAATACCATTCATCTTCAATTACCTCACATGTTTCAACATGCCAAGTGATTCATTCTCAATCTTTGATTATCATCACACATGCCACTATGCCACACGTGTCGCCATATATCTTGTTTTGCACCCCACGTGTATAGTGTTCCACGTGTTAATGTACCACATGTGACGCCGTTTATCTTTAATTTCTTATGCCCCATGTGCTAATGTGCCACATGTACCACCATCGATCTTCTCTTGCGCTCCACATGGGCAAAGCATGCCATATGTGCCAATGTGCCATAAATGCCATCCTCAAAATATGCCACATGTGCCAACGGTGCAATGGCAGAACTACTACCAATTTAAATATGCACATGTGTTAAATGTCCTAAAGTATGCCTATTGCCACATGGTGCTACCATACAACTTCAAACAACTCACACGTACCATATGTGCCACAATTCAGCTTCAAGCACCGACATATGCCTTGTAGGTCACATGTGCCAGTATTCCTCTTGAAGCACATGTGCTAATCTTGCCCATGCTACGTAGAATTTTTTCTCTCCAGATAATTTTTTTTGTCTTCTCAGGCTACGAATTTGAAAATAAATCCTGAACTTTTAGGAAACTCTTGTTGAAAAATAAACAAGGAAAATAATGCTTTCTTTCTCCTATCTTCTGGAAATAAAGTTTTTAAGAAACACTGTTTCCTTCCTTAGGTTTAGATGATGATGATGTTTTTATATTGTTTTTAAATAGCCTATTTTTTCACCATTTCAATTTTGACTAAATTGGCCCTATAAACCTATGTTAAAATTATTCCTTAATGAGAAGTTGCCTGTGGAAATTTAAGAGTATTTTGGCCCTTCTTGAATTAATAAAGTGTTTGTTTTTTTTTTGTTTTTTTATATATTTTTTTTCTCATTTGATCAAACCTCTCTCAGAGATGACATGGTAGAGGCCTGTGTTGAGATACGGAGCCACATCAGGGGCCGTTTTCGACCGGTCGTGAGCCATGCGGTCGTAGGGGCCCGCTCGACCGGTCGTGGACCGGTTCGACTCAAAGTCCAGCGAGCATAGTTTTTTGGTCCCAAGGTGCTCGACCGGTCGTGACCCATTCACGACCGGTAGTAGGGGTCGCTCGACCAGTCGAGCAATCTGCTCGACTGGTCGTAGTTACACAGATTCGTTTCCGAATCCGATGTGGACTGCAGATTTTGGTGTCGCCTTTCGCAAGGATGCGGAAGGGAAGTTGCCTAAACTATATATAGGTGTTCATAGGGCTTTTCTATGTGTATTGGAATATTGGGAAAATAATTCTAAGGTGTAGGGAAAGGGTTTTCTATGTTCTTCCAATGGAGAGATTAGTATATTGGCTTGTAATTTTGTTCTTCATAGTGGAAGTTTGCATCCGTGGTTTTTTACCCTTGTTGGGGTTTTTCCACGTAAATCTTGTCTTGTGGTTTGTTTGGATTGCTTTAATCTGTTTCTAGTTTATATTTCTTCTTGTTTATCATTTGTGAGTGAGGCCTGAGATTAGATCTCAGCCCACTGCGTTGTTGGCGTGCTGCGCAACAACTGGTATCAGAGCTTTTGGTTTAGTTCTATTGGGAGCGATGACAGAAGAAGGAAAAACTAGAATTGAGAAGTTTGATGGTTTAAACTTTGCCTTTTGGAAAATGCAGATGGAGGATTATCTGTATCAGAAGGACCTCTATGTTCCTCTAGGAGGAAAAGAGAAGAAACCAGAAAAGATGACAGATGATGAATGGTTTTTACTAGATAGGAAGGCTTTAGGAACGATCCGACTCTCTTTGTGTAAGAGCGTTGCCTTCAAAATATCCAAGGTGAAAACTACAAAAGAATTAATGGAAGCCCTAACCACCATGTATGAAAAGCCATCAGCATCCAACAAGGTTCATCTTATGAAACAGCTATTTAACATGAAGATGTCAGATGGTGGGAGCGTGGCTGAACATCTAAACGAGTTCAATACAGTCACGAGCCAGTTGAAATCCATTGGCATTATTTTTGAGGATGAGTTTAGGGCATTATTGATTTTTTCCAGTCTGCCAGACAGTTGGGATGGTTTGGTGATTGCTGTGAGCAATTCTTCAGGGTCGACAAAGCTGAAATTTGATGACGTGGCCGGTCTAATTCTCAGCGAAGAATTTAGAAGGAAGGCATCAGGAGTTTCAGGGGACTTAGGGAATGCTCTAAACGTTGAAGGAAGAGGAAGATCGCTGAACAAAGGAGGCAATAAACACGGGCGTTCTAAGTCGAGGAAGAAGTCCAAGGGACCGAAAGACAAAGACGGGTGTTGGCATTGCGGCAAGAAGGGGCACATGAAATGTGATTGCAGGGCGCTCAAGAAATAAGAAGGAAACTCTCAAGGTGGGAAGGATTCTGTGAATCTGTCTGAGGAGAGCGACACAGAGGTGTTGATCTTGTCTCTTGATGCGAGGAATGAGTCTTGGGTTATAGACTCGGGTACTTCGTTTCATGCCACTTCATGTAAGGAAGTTCTGCGTGATTATATGTCAGGTGACTTTAGGAGAGTTTACCTGGGTGATGATGAGCCGTGCGGTATTGTTGGAAAGGGAGACGTTCATATAAATCAGAAAGACGAAACGACGTTGAAATTGAAGGATGTCAGACATGTACCGAGTTTGAGAAGAAATATGATCTCAGTGGGGCAGTTGGCCGATACTGGTTATGTGATGACATTCACTAGTGATTCCTAGAAGATCACAAAAGGTGCCTTGGTAATATCTTGAGGCAAGAAGGAAGGTACTTTGTATGTGACTTCAGGATCGTATAGTTCACTCGCAGTCGCATCAACTGGAGTGAATGGACAGTTATGGCATCAGAGGCTGGGACATATGAGTGAGAAAGGGATGAAAGTGCTATTGTCAAAAGGGAAGCTACCAGGGCTGAAGTCTATTGACTTGAAATTCTGCGAGGACTGCATATATAGCAAGCAGAAGAGGGTAAGCTTCAAGAAGACGGGACGCGCTCCAAAGACGCATCTGTTGGAGCTTGCACACACTGATGTGTGGGGATCGGCACATGTATTATCTCTTGGTGGTTCACGTTATTTTGTTTCCTTTATTGATGATGCTAGTAGAAAACGTAGGTCTATTTCTTAAAACATAAATCTGATGTATTTAATGTATTTAAGAAATGGAAAGTTATGGTAGAAAACAAGATAGGTAAAACAGTAAAGTGTCTCAGATCTGATAATGGGAGAGAATATTGTGATAAGAGGTTTGAAGAGTATTGTGCAGTAAGTGGAATCAAACATCAAAAAACGATTCCATGGACACCACGGCAGAATGGTGTGGCTGAGTGCATTAACAGGACCATCCTTGAGCGCGCCAGGAGCATGAGGCTACATGCAGGGTTGTCCAAGATTTTTTTGGTAGATGCTGTGAATACTACCGCATATCTCATCAATAGAAATCCCTCAGCACCATTGGATGGTAGGATACCAGAAGAAGCGTGGACTGAGAAAGAAGTGAACCTTACAAATCTTAAAGTGTTCTGTTGCACTTCATATGCTCACATTGATGTAGAGCACATAAACAAGCTAGATGTGAAGTCTAAGAGGTGCACGTTTATAGGCTACGGGCAGCATGATTTTGGCTACAGGTTTTGAGATGCAGAAAACAGGAAAATTATCAGAAGTAAGGACGTAGTCTTCAATGAAAAAGTGATGCATAAGGACAGTGTGTAGGAAAATAAGGCCGAGGAGAAAGATGCAGAAAACAGGAAAATCATCAGAAGTAAGGACGTAGTCTTCAATGAAAAAGTGATGCATAAGGACAGTGTGCAGAAAAATAAAGCCGAGGAGAAAGAATTTGTAGAGTTGGAAGAGTTACCGAACATGGGTGTTACAGCGCCACAGGATGATCATCCACAGGAGCATTATGAGGCAAAGCTGCATACACCGGTTGTGAGGAGGTCTACTCGGGAGAGGAGATCCACGGTCTGATACTCACCCTCCTTACATTATCTACTGCTAACAGATAATGGTGAAACAAAATGTTTTGAAGAGGCGTTACAATCAGATACACGGGTTAAGTGGGAGCAGGCCATGGATGATGAGATGGACTCTCTTGAGTCTAATCATACATGAGAGCTAGTCAATCTACCTAAGGGTAAGAAAACTCTTCATAATAAGTGGGTTTACAGACTGAAGGAGAAGCACGATGGTTCAAAACGATACAAGGCTAGATTAGTTGTAAAAGGGTTTCAACAAAAGGCAGGTATCGATTTCACTGAAATATTTTCACCTGTGGTGAAAATGTCTACGATTCATATGGTCTTGAGTATAGTGGTTACCGAGGACTTACATCTAGAGTAGCTAGATGTTAAGACAGACTTTCTTCATGGGAACCTTGAAGAAGAAATATATATGCATCAGCCGACAGGATACGTGGCACCAAGAAAGGAAAACAAGGTGTGCAGACTGAAGAAGAGTCTATATGGCTTGAAACAGGCCCCGAGGCAGTGGTATAAGAAGTTCGATAATTTCATGTCGGGAAACAGTTTTAGGAGATGTCATGCAGACCACTGTTGTTATTGAAGAAGTTTGATACGTCGTACACCATCCTTCTTCTGTACGTTGATGACATGTTTGTGGCTGGTTCAAGCATGAAGGACATCTCAGATCTCAAAAGACAACTGTCTAAAGAATTTATCATGAAGGATTTAGGAGCTGCAAAACAAATCCTAGGCATGCGGATAAAGTGTGACAGGGAAAACAAGAAACTGGTTTTGTCACAGGCAGAGTACATAGCCAATGTACTTGATCGATTCAATATGGGAGGTGCTAAGCCGGTTAGTTCTCTATTAGCCAACCACTTCAAGCTATCTAAGGAGCAAGGTGCAAAGACGTAGGAGGAACGAGACTACATGACTAAAGTCCCATACGCGTCAACCATTGGGAGTCTCATGTATGCTATGGTGAGCACGAGACCGGACATTGCTCAAGCTGTGGGAGTTGTTAGCGGGTTCATGAACAACCTCGGGAAGGAACATTGGGAAGTTGTGAAGTGGATCCTTAGATACTTGGTAGGTACTAAGGATGTAGGGTTGTGCTATGGTGGATCGAAAATCAAGCTACAAGGCTATGTGAATTAAGATTTGGCAGGAGACATCGATAGCAAAAGAAGCACTACAGGTTATGTCTTTACTCTACGTAGTGCTGCAGTCAGTTGAGTCTCTCAGTTACAGAAGATAGTATCTATCAGTACGACAGAAGTAGAATATGTTACGGCTAAAGAAACGTGCAAGGAGATGATATGGATGCAAGGTTTCATGGAAGAGTTAGGTAAGAAGCAAACAGATTGCAAGTTGTACAGTGACAGTCAGAGTGCAATACACTTGGCTAAGAATTCAGCCTTTCATTCAAGGACCAAGCATATTGCCATCAGATATCACTTCATACGTTCGTTACTGGAAGATGGATCGATTGCTCTGGAGAAAATTCATACAAGTGAGAATCCTGCGGATATGTTGACCAAGGCGGTCACACGAGAGAAGCTGAAGCTCTATTAAGCTTTGATTGGTCTTTAGGCTTGAAGACTGGGAGGTGGCGCACTCCAGATGAAGAAGACGAAAGTTTAAGGTGATGTGTCTTCAAGTGGAAGATTGTTGAGATATGAAGCCACATCTGGGGCCGTCTTCGACCGGTCGTAGGGGCCCGCTTGACCGGTCATGGACCGATTCGACTCAAAGTCCAGCGAGCATCGTTTTTTGGTCCCGAGGTGCTCGACCGGTCGTGGCCCATTCACGACCGGTCATAGTTATGCAGATTCGTTTCTGAATCCGATGAGGACTGCGGATTTTGGTGTCGCCTTTCGTAAGGATGCGGAAGAGAAGTTGCCTAAACTATATATAGGTGTTCCTAGGGCTTTTCTAGGTGTATTGGAATATTGAGGAAATAATTCTAAGGTGTGGGCAAATGGTTTTCTATGTTCTTCCAAGGGAGAGGTTAGTATATTGCTTTGTAATCTTTGTTCTTCATAGTGGAAGTTTGCATCTGTGGTTTTTTACCCTTGTTGGGGTTTTTCCACGTAAATCTTGTCTTGTGGTTTGTTTGGATTGCTTTAATCTGTTTCTAGTTTATATTTCTTCTTGTTTATCGTTTGTGAGTGAGGCCTGATATTAGATCTCGGCCCATTGCGTTGTTGGCGTGCTGCTCAACAGCCTGAAGATCCAGAACATGGTAGAGCAACCGTGTTTGGGTGATGTGCAAATCAGGCCTGCAAGGTGTTTGAATCACGTACAACCATACTCTCCAAAATTCAGATTGATTAATTAATCATGTGGGATACTGTAGGCAACAATGAAGAACAGCCCAAAAACACTCCAAATTGCGTGATGGTTGGACTGACCAAATGTTTTGAGCGACTTCATATATGGGCGATCCTTCACAGATACGCCATGGTGAGCCCCACCTTCCATTTTCCGAAGGATCCTATCTCTAATGGAAGAATCTTGACCCTTGGATCAGTATCCTTCTAAAACATACAGAAGATTTTCGGTCCCACAAGTCGATGTGTCGTGACTGATCGAGTCAGACTTTTTTCTTATTTTCCCTGATCGAGTCAGACTTGAGCTGCATGGTTTAGTGATTTTGAATGTTGGTTCATCTGCGCGGTGCAACCGTAGATGAACAAGCCCGGCCCAGCCTTTAAATGGGTGGTATCGTTGTAGACAATTAAGAAGGTAGATGAATACAATTAAGAAGGCACATGCATCAGCAATCCGAACAACTGAAGATAAGCCCACGAAAACTATGAATATACTTGTGGATTTATGTGAAAAGTTTGCCGTGGGGTTTACGGCATCTGTGCCAGACCATCCATCCACCTAATTCATAAACCTTATCAGTAAAAAAATCAGGTTAGTACAATATATAGGTGGGCCATACTTAAGTACCACCTAGCCCAGTTTTCAGGTAGACCCCACTATATAGTACCACACCTATCATAGGAAAAGATGTAGAACTATAAAAAAATCAAAAAATAAAAACATTTCAAACTGCGTGATGGCGGACATGATAATTAGAGGATGCAAAGGGTTGGAATTCGGTGAGATGGAATTGCATTTGGTCTCATGCAGGATTTCTAATGGATTTTCGGACACATACAAGACCTAGCCATTCTTTGGGTAGTCCCACCATCAACATGGCATGTCCACTAATGAAATGGGCCATGCCACACTTACAAGGACGCAAACTTGTCATCTTTTTCTCAACCAACTGGTGGGGCCGCATCTGTCAGCTATGTTGGATGTTGTATGCATGCCACCAGGACATTATGAAGATTTTTTAGTCCACAAGTCAATGTGTCAATTTGTAACTGAGATTTGCCAGTATGTGAATCCCCAAACATTTTATTCTGAGAAAAATAGGAAATAATGGACTAATCCTAGGATCCAAATGGTCCATGAAAGATTTGAAGTAGCAGCCGGTATGGGACGCATGTGAGACCTAGCCATTCTTTCGATGGTCCCACCATCAACATGGCATGTCCGCTAATGAAATGGGCCATGCCACATTTACAAGGATGCAAACTTGTCATCTTTTTCTCAACCACCTGGTGAGCCGTATCTGTCAGCTGTGTTGGATGTTGTACGTAGGGGTGCACACGGTTCGGTTGGTTCGGTTCTGATTTCAAAACTAGAACCAAATAGTCAAGGAGATAGTTGAATTGGTCACTGCCAGCTGTTGATATGGACCATTCATGTGAAGGGGGCCACCTTTAGTTCTTATCCCTTTTGAAACCGGACCGAACCGTGGCACCCCTAGTTGTACGCATGCCACCAGTTGTGTATGAGATCTGTCAGCTGTGTTGTACGCATGCCACCGGGACATTATGAAGATTTTTCAGTCCACAAGTCTGTGTGTCAATTCATGACTGAGATTTGCCAATCTGTGATTCCTCAAACATTTTACTTGAAGAAAAATAGGAAATAATGGATTTATCCTAGGATCCAAATGGTCCTAGAAAGATTTGAAGTGGCTGCCGGTATGGGGCACATGCGAGACCTAGCCATTCTTTTGGTGGTCCTACCGTCAACGTGGCATGTCCACTAATGAAATGGGCCATGTTTTCTCAACCAACTGGTGGGCCGCATCTGACAGCTGTGTTGGATGTTGTATGCATGCCACCGGTGCGTATGAGATCTGTCAGCTGTGTTGGATGTTGTACCCACTCCACCTGGACATTATGAGGATTTTTCAGTCGACAAGTCAATGTGTCAAATCGTGATTGAGATTTGCCAATCTGTGAATCCTCAGACATTTTAATTGAAGAAAAATAAGAAATAATAGACTAATCCTAAGATCTAAATGATCCAAGAAAGATTTGAAGTGGGGACCGGTACGAGTCACATGTAAGACCTAGCCATTCTTTTGGTGGTCCCACCGTCAACATGGCATGTCCACTGATGAAATGAGCTATGCCACACTTCCAAGGACGCAAACTCGTCATCTTTTTCTCAACCAACTGGTGGGTTGCATCTATCAGCTCTGTTGGATGTTGTACGCATGCCACCTGGTGCGACTGTGACAGTTCAGCTTCCATCATGGTCGTACTAGTGCAGATGGTCAAGGATGAGTGCCATCAATATGTTTTCGAGCATCCTTTCACATAGATGTGGATGTATTGTGTGCACATGGCCAAAAACTGTGAATATTAGTAAACTGATTATGAAATGTTGCACGAAGTACATGAATATTAATTGTGAAATGTTACACCAAAATAAACTGATTAATTAATGAAATATCATGATATTTGGTGCAACTAAACAACCATAATGCATCATTACGATTTAGTAAAATTAGATAAATCTCGTTTTTAAGTGGCTACCAAAATGGCCGCTGTCTTACCGTCAAAACATGAAACAAAAATATATATATATATATATATATATATATATATATATATATATATATATATATATATATATATATAATATATATATATATATAAGAAGTGGTCTCCTGCACACGTACCGTAAGAAACTTTCATGTGCACCAAGGCGGACTTGCTTAGATGGTAGAGCCGGGGTGTGCTCCATCATATTGTATTCATGGAATCCACTCCGCCCATTATTGCCAAACAGGCTAAAATTAGCCCTGAGGCTCATCAATCAGTTATATTCATGATTTGTACTGGGCCATTGAATTTGTACTGGGCCTACCATGATGTTTATGTGAAATCCACTTCAACCAGTATCCACCCAGTGAAGATTCATACATGTGAACCAAATTTTATGGTCGTAAGTGATTTATGTGGCCCACACTGAGTGAAACAGTTTAGATGGCAGGCATCCCCTTCACTGTTTCCTCTATAAATGTGGCCTGTTACCAAATTGTCATCACACGCCATATGTTTGGAGTGGATTTCACTTACACATCACATTAGGCCACCCCCACCCCTCCCTCATTTTTCCCACTCATCTCTGCATGTTGACCAAACGGCCTGCCAGCATAAACTTCTCTGTGGGTAGGTGCTGGAAGCATAATGTGGGCCCCACTATAATATATGTATATTTTATCCACCGTTCATCCCTTTTTTCATATCATTTTAGGGCATGACCTCAAACATGAGAAAGATCCAATTCTCAAGTGGACCACACCACTGGAAAAGGCGGTGATTAAATGACCCCCATTAAAAATTTTCCTGGAGGCCTTACAAGTTTTCTATTAAGCTGATATTTGTGTTTTCTCTTCATCCAGGTTTATATGACTTAATCAATACAGTCCACCTAAGAAGTTTTTAATGTTGGGCGTTCAATCACCACTGTTTTCATGTGGTGTGGTCCAGCTAACATTTGGATCTGGCTCAGTTTTTAGCTAATGCTATAAAATGAGTATGATAGAATAGACGGACATCTTGGATAAAACAAATAGGTTATTTTGAGGCCATGACCACCAGCTAGCAATCCATGTCCATTAGTAGGCAATCCACGTCAAGGGGGTGTTGTGATGAGTATGTGAAGTCACCCAAATACCTGATCCAGGAGGGTAATATGAGTAGAAACAGTGCACAGGGGCACCCACCATCCAAATGTTTTCACTTGGTGTGGCCCACATAAATCACCCATGGGCTTAAATTTTTCCCCCTCTGCATGCATTTTCACGAATCAACTAATGGTTGGAGTGGATTTCATGTACATATCACAGTATACCCTGTAAAGATTCAACAATAGGCATTCACTCTCCTACTGTTTCTCATACTGTGGTTCACCTGAATCACGAATATTTCTGTTTTATTACCCTTACTTCTAAATTTATATTACAAACCAAATAATTGGAATAGATTTCATGAACTTATCACGGTGAGGCCCACCTCATCCTACCCAGCCCTACCCATCTAAGTGAGTCAGCCTAGGTGCACACAAAGGCATCTACGGTATGGTACGGTGTGTAGGAGATATATATATATATATATATATATATATATATATATATATATTTCAAAGAGATGTTTTTTAAAAAAAAAAAAAAAAAAAAAAAAAAGAACTACAAAGGACTATACAAGATTCAAGCTTCGGGCTACCCTTGGTACAAAAAGGAAACAAGGGCGCCTATCGTAAAAGAAGATGAAAAGAAGGAAAAGAAGGAAAAGAACGGGAAACCCGTAGACTACACTTTCCCATGGGGATTTCTGACATAGCCCAGTCCAAGCTTGTCAAGGATGACGAGACCGCGGGCAAGGGCCGACATCTCCCTCAGTTGATTATATACTACCTCTCTTTGGTTTCTGCTACCTTCTTTGGCCAACACATCTGTCGGACCGTTACCTTCACGATGAATGTGGCGGATCTGGAAGGGAAGAACTCGCTTAAGCAATTGAATCCTCCTTAGCCACGCTTGCCATCTCCAATGCGGATTAGCTTTCCCCTTAAGCAAATCAGCCACTAACTTCGAGTTAGTCTCTACCTCAACATTACATAGCCCTCCATCAAGGCACAACAACAATCCATCATAGATGACACGGAGCTCCGCCAAATTGTTTATCCCCAAACCGTAGCCTTTCGAGAAGGCGAAGGCCACGCTTCCATCTTCTCTCCTATAGATGTCACCCCCCCTGACATCCCAAGATACCCTCTAGCAGAACCATCCATGTTCAACTTAACCCACTCCCAAGCCGGCTTAACCCACTTAACAATGGTCGAGGCCTGATCACACCAAAATGATGGATGGGGGCCTGGGCTCATACCAGGCTGGAAAAACTTCCCATGGAGGATATTCCTGGCCCACCAACGGATGCCAAATAAGGAGGTGTTCAGGCGCATAGGAATCCCATCGTGTTTGGTGCTATTTCTAGCCCTCCAAATCTCCCACACAATGAGGACAGTGATGATTTTTCTAGTCTCAGTCAGTGATGCTCCCACTGCCGAGGCCTGCTTCCATTGCTTAAAGCAGCTTTCCACCTTAGAATGGGGGTGAGAGCAACTCCACAAAGGGTCGAGAAATGTCCCCAGATCAGCCTGGCCATTTGGCCCAAAAGAAAGAGATGTTTGGGCGATTCAATAGCTGGACTGCAGGGAGAGCTCAGCCCACAACATACACAGCAAGAAGCGAGTTGGATACCTTTGCGCTGGATATTCTCGTCCAACAAGGTAGCATTCTGAAACAGTCTCCATAGCAAGATAGACATTTTCGGCGGTATTTTCCTACTCCAGAATCGGCTGTGCCACCACCTAGAGGCTGACACTTCCCTGCTCAACTGGCAAGCGGATTTAATGGAGAAGGATTCAGATGGATCGCAAGGCCAGAATGCTGACGGGGTTTCTTCAAAGGTGGCGAAACCTCCTTGAACAATGTGGTTTAGACACTCTTGCGACAATAGAGAACAGGCCACCGAGGGAGGAAGAGACCCCGCCAGCCCAATAAAATTACGAACGACCTTCAATTGGAGTATGGCCGGGGGCAGCGTGGAAGGAAGAAACTGCCTTAAAGGGCCTAAGCCTGTCCAGTTCTGGCTCCACAGGTTCAGGGAACCAGAACCAACGTGCCATTGCAATATATATATATATATATATATATATATATATATATATATATATATATATATAGAGAGAGAGAGAGAGAGAGAGAGAGAGAGTCATGCTCACCCAGCACCTTTGCACACGTGTCATGGCCCAATATCCGAATAGACCATGTGATGTGGCACCCCATGAAAGACCTAGTGCCCAACTTTTTTATGAGGTTTTCCCCCTCAATTCAGACGAGAAGTAGTGCAGCCTGGTGTAAATTGGATGTCTTTCACCGCGCTGCTGGACCGGTTGAAGGGAGCTGCTCTACCAACCAGTCGAGGCTCGGTCGACTCGAAGTCAAGCAAGCTAGATTTTTTGAGCTCGACTAGTCGAGGGTCAGGCTCGACCGGTCGAAGGGGTCCTTCGACTAGTCGAGGACCTGGCTCGACTAGTCGAGAGTTACGCAGATTTTGTGCGGACTACGTAAATTTGAGGCAGTTTTGCAGAGGTGCGGAAGGGGAGTTGCCTAAAGTATAAATAGGGGTCCCTAGGGCTATTCTAGGGCAATGAGAATGCTTTCTAAAGCTATTGTGCTAAGGCATTTTTACGGCCAAGGTGAGGAGAGAGAGAGAGAGAGAGAGAGAGAGAGAGAGCGAGAGATAGAGGAAGCTTGTGGAATGGAGGATTCTGCTCGTAAAGGTGATCTACTGCGCAGTCGACGTCTCAACGCTTCTACGTCCTCATGACCAGTGAGATCTCTCCATTTTCTTTATTCTCTTATTGTTTATCTACTCCTGCGTGAGTAAAGAAGGTTTGATCCAAGCAGGGTGTGCTTGTGATCGGTTGTAACGTTCTACTTCATAGTGAATTGTTGCTCTGGACTAGGTCCCGTGGTTTTTACCTCTTCGAGGGTTTTCCACGTAAAATCTCTTATGTCGTGTGGTTTATGCTTTGATTTATTTCATTGCTTAATTATATCCCATAATTCTGGTGTTTTGGGAGGCGAGATCCTAAGGTTTTTGTACAACGCTCCCAACAAAGTGGTATCAAAGCGTTCAGGTTGGTTGAACGAAGTGAGATCAATTCTGAATTATGGAATGTGGCTCATCAAATATGATCAGTCTCAATAGTTCTAACTAGACCATATGGAAGGCTAAGATATTGGAGGACTTGCTTTATTACAAGGACTTGTATGCTCCAATTCTAGGCATATCGGCAAAGACAAAGGATATGTCAGATGATGATTGGAATAAGTTGGACTGGAAGGCGGTGGGGTTTATTAGACAATAGCTAGACGATTCTGTATTCCACTATGTGTCTAGGGAGACCTCAGCCGCTAGCGTATGGGCGAAATTGCAAAGGTTGTATGAGAGGAAGACTGCCGGCAATAAGATTTTTCTGATAAGACGACTTGTGAATCTCAACTTCAAATATGGTGGTTCTGTGGCTGAGCACATGAATGAGGTCAGCAACATATTGAACCAGCTCTCCACTATGAAGATGGTCCTAGACGATGAACTACAGGCTTTGCTATTGCATAGCTCATTCCCTGACAATGGGAGACATTGGTGGTGTCTCTAAGTAACTCCGTGCCAGACAGAAAGATGTCCATGAAACAGGTAACTAGTTGTCTCTTCAATGAGGAGACAAGGATGAAGTCTTAGGGGGCTACTCAACAAGAGGCCCTTGTGACACAAGATCGGGGGAGAGGAAAGAACAAAAAAGGCGGGAAGGCCCGAGATAAATCAAGAGGCAAGTCGAGTGTCAGGAAGGATGTTGAATGCTAGAATTGTGGCAAGAAGGGCCACTACAAGCATGAATGTCATAAGAAGAAAAATGACAAGAAAGGAAAAGGAAATGAGAATGAAGATGAATCAGATTTCACTGCGGTCGCTTCAGATGGCGACATTATAGTTATTTTTTCAGCAGATCATGATGTTTGTCTCACGGCTACGAGTCAGGACACCTACTGGTGATAGACTCGGGAGCCTCGTTTCATGCAACTCCACGTAGGGATTTCTTCACAAGCTACAAGTCAGGTGACTTTGGGACTATGAAGATGAGAAATTCTGGCGTATCGAAGATCGTAGGGGTCAATGATATTTGTGTGAAGACCGATGTGGGCTGCACATTGGTTCTCAGGGATGTGAGGCACATTCCAGACCTTCGCCTCAACTTGATGTCGACAGAAAGGTTGGATGATGATGGCTATGAAAGCCGATTTGTTGGTGAGAACTGGAAGCTCATCAAGGGTTCGTTGATCGCAGCTAGAGGGAAGAAGTGTTGCATGTTGAGGGTCAAATATTGCATATTAAACCCCAATTATTGCATGGATTTACGAACATGGTACTGTTTAACGGCCCAATTTAACTTTATTTATGTTGTAAGGTGTGTTTAGGAGCTTGAACTGAAACAGGGTGCTAAAAACATAAAATTAATGCTCAGAAGTCACCAAGGCAAGGGACGGACTTTAGAGGACCAAGATCGACGGATTTGCACGCCAGAGATCTAAGGAAATTGAGAAACTAAAGCTCAAGTGGCCTGAAAGTCAGCCAGAATGCAAGATCAAAGGTTTCCACCATCCGTTCAGTTCGAAACTTTATTCTGCCCTAAGGACCATGCATAAATTAACCATACACGTAAAATTTCATCCATTGGATCTTTGTGTAAGTGGCCCAATGGACAAATCAGTCCCTTAAATCCTGATTTGGGGCCCGTCTGATATCTGGATATTACTTCTCAACCCCTCAAATGGGGTGATAAAATGAATGGACGGAGTGGATTTCGGATACACATATCCGTGGGACCTACACGTACAGTGCATGTGCAAGGTACACAAGTGCACCGAAAATCCAAAAGTCGGTCGGTGTGCGTTGACCAACTCTTCTTCTCAAGAATTAAAAAACGCAACAGCATCTTATGCACGCGTCCGTTTTTTTATTGTGGGCCCCACCCATCATGTATTTTTATGATCTGTACCGTCTATTGTGTCTCTGGGGTAGGCATAACCCTTGCCTAGGTGGCATTTTGGTCCATGCACGGGGACATGCGTAGATCTCAGCCGTACGTAAGATGAACGGTAACACAGAAGATCTTGTGGGCCACAACGAATCCAATCTGAAACTAGCCATTTCTTACTGGTTTTTCGAGAGGATTACAATGAACGGAGTGGATTTCTCCATCGAAGCCGATAAAGGGGCCCACCATCATCACAGGGTCAACTACGCTGCTCTGTTTCACAGTCCGAAAGAACTGAATGTTCCGAATCGTCTTGGCCCACCAGCTATGATCGGATGTCCGATCTGAACCGTTCATCATGTAGAGGGACTAAATCTGGTCAAAAGCATTTTGACTGTTTCTAGCCATACACACATACATGTCCTCTACAGTGATCACAAGAGGACCATTCAAATACCGTTGTAGCAGGAATTCTTCCCTGGGCCGCATCAACTAATGATCAAAACAGACCATCTCCGGTCGAAATTCCGAGAGGAATTTGGTGGACGGTGTGGATCTCTAAAAAAATAGCTACAATGGACCCTACCAGTGGTACATCGGAAGAAAAGCGGATTTCTTCCTCTGTTTATGCACGACCGAAGACCCGGCCGATCCAGGCCATTTTGAAAGCATGGTGAGGATCGTCCCAGTCATATGGACCATCCAAATTGCACCCGTGGGACGGCCGACTACTCCCAAGATTCCTGTCCGGCTCAGATTCTCGCAAGGACGCCCAGATTCCTGTTCTGATGTTTGCTGCGTAAGGAGTTTCCGAAAACTCTATTTGCTGCATAAAAGTTATGCATGTACACCTTTGAACCGACCTCCTATCCCGCCGTCCTTCATCAGCTTATAAAAGGGACATCAGAGAGAAGAGAGAGAGAGAGAGAGAGAGAGAGAGAGAGAGAGAGAGAGAGAGAGACATGCACCTTTGAACCGACCTCCTATCCCGCCGTCCTTCATCAGCTATAAAAGGGACATCATAGAGAGAGAGAGAGAAGAGAGAGAGAGAGAGAGAGAGAGAGAGAGAGAGAGAGGAAAACATCCATTCCCTGGGGCATGAGCTGGGCGTGAAGCACAGAAGAGGGAGGAAGAGTAGAGTTGTTTCTCTTTTGCTTTCTCTTTTGTTTATTTTATTTCTGTTTAAGGGACTTAGCCTAATGATGTTGCTAGGCTAAACCTCTTAGCTAGGGCTAAGAGGTGAAGCTTGTAGTGTGATTAGGTTATTAGCTTTGTTTTGATTCATGGTTATTGAACCCTTATGGATTCTAATTTGATTATTATGGAATACTTTTAGTTTTTCATGGTTTATTATGACTTAAATTACAGTAGATCTGCAATAGCTTTGAGTATGTTCTTTTCGTTATGAGATTGTGAACTTAGGAAGCCCTGTTGTTCATCATTGTCTCCTGGGCATGGTTGGGTGACAGAACCCTTCCTAACTTTCACAATTCTCTTATGATTGGTTGTGAGATTAGTAAATTGCTATTGTTTGCCATAGTCTCCCGGGCATAGTTTGGTGACGGAATCACTTCCAAATCTTCACCATTCTAATCCTTTGATGATTAGATTCATGAGAAGTTCAGAGATCTGACAAATCTTTCTTACCAACTAGATAGGATAGGACTCTGATTCCAGTTGTGTCCCTGAATCATACAAGGTAACTTCCCAATTGCTACAAGTGGATCCTTGGTACCCTAGTTTCCTGCCTCAGATTTTTCTATAGTTTTATATTAATATTTCACCATTATTCTTGCATACTCACTTAATTTAGATTTCATCTTCTTCTAGTTCCACTTCTGGTTACTTTCAGATTACGTACAGGTTTCAGTCCCTGTGGATTCGACCTCGGTCTCACCGAGTTTATTACTACATCACAACCCTATACTTGGGGAGTGAACATTGCACCCTTTACAAAGCAAGTGTCAGTGTGTGCAAGGGTGGGTTGAACGCAGCGGAAGATTCGGCTACTGACATGTGACACAGGCGTCTAGGCCACATGAGTGAAAAAGGACTTCGGCTACTAGCGAAGAAGCAGCTCCTTCCAGAAGTGACAAGTATACCTCTCAAAACCTATATTGACTGTTTATCAGGGAAACAACATAGAATTTCATTTGTTAAATCTGTTTCCCATGTTAATAAAATGCATACATTAGATTTGGTTTATTCTGATGTTTGTGGTCCTATGAGGACAAAAACCTTGGGTGGGGCATTGTATTTCGTCACTTTTATAGATGATGCATCTAGGAGGGTTTGAGTTTATGCTTTGAAATCCAAGGACGAGGTCTTTGGTGTGTTTGCTATGGTCGAGAGAGAGACAGGTAGATCATTAAAGTGCATCCGCACTGACAATGGTGGTGAATATATACATTGGTGACATCCATGAGTATTGTAAGTCCCTGGGTATACGGCATGAACAGACAATTTCCAAGACCCCCCAGCATAATGGTGTGGCTGAGCGAATGAATCGCACCATTGTAGAGAGAATTAGATATATGTTATCCCATGCAAAGTTGCCCAAGATGTTATAGGGAGAAGCAATGCACACGACAGTGTATTTGATAATTAGGTCTCCATCAGCCCCGTTGAATGGATAAGTACCTAAGAAGGAGTGGACTGGATAAGATCCATCGTACAGTCATTTCAGGGTGTTTGGATATAGGGCATCCGTTCACATACTAAAGGACGATCGGTCGAAGCTCGATGCGAAGATCAAGCAATGTGTGTTCTTAGGGTACGATGATGAAAAGTTTAGCTACATATATATTGTGAGATCCGACCGAGAAAAAGCTCGTCAGGAGCAGAGATGTGGTTTTCTTTGAAGATCAATGTATAGAAAACATTTGTAAGCCAGAGAAGACCTAGCCTAGTTCAGGTGAGCTAGAGGACCTGGATCCGGTTACTCCTCCTATGGTGCCTAATGACGGGAGAGTATAGCAAGGTGCAGAGGACGAGGGAGTTCCTACAGAAGATGGATCGGGGGAGCAATTCCCACTTGATCCACCTGTTGAGCCACAGGTGAGGAGGTCATGTAAGGACAGACAGCCGTCAAAGAGGTACTTACCACATGAGTACATTATGCTCACTGATGGGGGAGAGCCAGAAGATTATTCTGAGGCCCTAGTAGACCAACATAAGGGGGAGTGGTTGAAGGCTATGTAAGAGAGATAGAATCCTTGCATAAGAACCACACCTATGATATGGTGAAATTACGTGAGAGCAAGAAAGCTCTAAGTAACAAGCGGGTGTTCAGAAAGAAGATTAAGCAGAAGAGTTCACAAACGAGGTTCAAGGCCAGACTTGTGGTGAATAGGTTTTATCAGAGGAAAGGTATAGACTTCGAGGAGATATTCTCACCAGTGGTGAAGATGACATCCATATGGGTGTTGATTGGGTTGGCTGCTAGCATGGATCTAGAGTTAAATCAGTTAGATGTTAAAACTACCTTTTTCCATGATAACCTGGAAGAAGAGATCTACATGCACCAACTAAAGGGGTTCGAGTCAAGGGCAAAGAGCATATGGTGTGTAGGCTAAGGAGAGCTTGTATGGGCTAAAATAAGTTCCAAGGCAATCGTACAAGTGGTTCGACTTGTTCATGTTGAAGCATGGATATGACAGAATGGAGTCAGACCACTGTGTGTTCACGCGCAAGTTCTTAGATGGTGATTTCATAGTTCCGTTGTTATACGTTCATGACATGCTCATCATGGGTAAAGACATCAAGAAAATTGACAGGCTAAAACAGGAGTTGGGCAAGTCGTTTGCGATGAAAGACTTGGGTCCGAATAAATAGATCCTAGGAATGGAGATAACCTATGACGGAAGTAGCAGAAAGCTTCAGTTGTCACAAGAACGGTAAATTGAGAAAGTTCTAAAGCGGTTCAATATGAATGCAGCGAAGCCAATTAGTCCTCCACTGGATGGTCATTTCAAATTAAGCGACAAGCAATGTCCAAAGACAAAGGCAGAGGTGGATGAGAAGAGGAAGATACCGTATGCATCAGCGGTAGGAAGTTTGATGTATGTTATGGTGTGTACGCGCCCAGACATAGCATATGCGGTTGTTGTTGTCAGCCGGTATCTTGTCAATCCTGGCAAAGAACATTGGGCAGCGGTGAAATGGATAATGCGGTATTTAAGAGGCTCATCCAGGTTAAGCCTATGCCATGGTGATGGAAAAACTGTGTTAGAAGGCTACACAGATACATATATGGCAAGTGACATAGACTCCAGGAAGTCTACATCGGGGTTCATGTTCACGTTTGCAGGGGGAGCGGTCTCTTGACAAAGCAAGCTACAGAAGGTCGTAGCATTGTCGACGACAGAGGACGAGTACATTGCGGTCACAAAGGCATGTAAAGAGATGCTTTGAATGAAGAGGTTTCTATAGGAACTTAGCATGAAGCAGGAGCAGCACGTGGTCTATTGCGTTAGTTAAAGTGTTATACACTTGAGCAAGAATCCAAGTTAGCACTCCAAGTCGAAGCACATAAAGATTCAGTATCACCGGATCAAAGATACTTTGGAACAGAAAGTGTTATAGCTTGAGAAGGTCCACATGGACGATAATGGGTAAGACATGATGACTAAGGTATTGTTTAAGGGAAAGTTTGAGGTTTGTAGAAACCTAGTTGGCTTGAAGAAGGCGAATTCCCCTTGAGTTGGAAAGGGGGAGATTTGATGGGATTTTCCTCCTCAGTTCAGAGGAGAGGAAGTACAGCCTAGTGTAAATCGGATGTCTTTCACCGCGCTGCTCGACCGGTCGAAGGGTGCTGCTCGACCAGTTGAGGCTCGCTCGACTCAAAGTCCAGCAAGCTAGATTTTTTAGGCCCGACCAGTCGAGGGTCAAGCTCGACCGGTCGAAGGGGTCCTTCGACCAGTCGAGGACCTAGCTCGACTAGTCGAAGGTTACGCAGATTCTGTGCGGATTTTGTGCGAACTATGTAAATTTAGGCGGTTTTGCAGAGGCGCGGAAGGGGAGTTGCTTAAAGTATAAATAGGGGTCCCTAGGGCTATTTTAGGGTAATGAGAAGGCTTTCTAAAGCTATTGTGCTAAGGCATTTTTACAGCCAAGGTGAGAGAGAAAAAAAGAGATAGAGGAACCTTGTGAAAGGGAGGATTCTGCTCGCAGAGGTGATCTACTACGAAGTCGACGTCTCAGCGATTCTACGTCCTCGTGACAGGTGAGATCTCTCCGTTTTCTTTATTCTCTTATTGTTCATCCACTCCTACATGAGTAAAGAAGGTTTGATCTAAGCAGGGTGTGCTTGTGATTGGTTGTAACGTTCTACTTCATAATGAATTGTTGCTTTGGATTAGGTCCCGTGGTTTTTACCTCTTCGAGGGTTTTCCATGTAAAATCTTTTATGTCATGTGGTTTATGCTTTGATTTATTTCATTGCTTAATTATATCCCATAATTCTGGTGTTTTGGGAGGCGAGATCCTAAGGTTTTTGTGCAACGCTCCCAACACTTTTAACCTGATCCAAAACTATGGTGAGTTGTAGTAAAGAGAGACAAATCAAGGGAATAAACTGTTTCCTTTTGCCATGGCCCATCAAAGCTTTGGATCAAAGTAAAAGCCCTAGGGGTTTCATGAGGTGCTGCATCATGTGGACCGTTCAGAGTAAAGGGTTCATATCATGTGAGATGAGATCTGAAAAGTTTTCACGACTACTAGTGAATTCTCGTGTGAGCATTTCACTTATATATATATTATTATATATATATATATATATTATATATATATATATATATATATATAATATAATCTAAATATGTGTGTGGTGTGTGAGTAATGTGACATGTGGCATTATAGAAATAGCCAATTGGAGGGGGACATGTGGCATCGTACGAGATATTGGTGGATGAAAAGATCTTTAAGATACTTGGGGCGCTTTTTGTGGAATCATATATAGTTGGCATAAAGCCAATTTTACACGTCATTGGATGGTCGACGAAGTAATGTGACCGAGTTATTTAAAATTTTAACGAGCAAATAGAGAAATGTGAACAAAGAACTTGGCCGACAAAAGAGAAACAATCACAAAAGGAAAAACATAACAAAAGAAGAATCTAGAGAGAGGCTCTTCAACTATTGTAACCGTTGGAGTAATAAAAGAAGCATGGAAGAATGTGTTACATAGTAAAACTCTATAAATAACAGAGGAAATTATCAAAATAATAGACGGACAAACCAAATATAATCCAACAATCAAATCAAATACACATATCTTTTATCTCAGAGTTATCCTAAAAGTAACGATAATCAAGTAGCGGTAATTCTTTGCTATAGTCTTTAGTTGTAATCCAAATCTACGCTCATATACTAGATTTGTCCTTTATCCAAAATCATGTAGTTCTTTCAAAAGACACATTTTTGCAATCGCTCATATTGGATGATTGTGAGTATTTTACTTTTGTTTAATTTGTACTGATATATATATATATACATATTAATTTACACTAATACACTCCTTTCTTGTGGAAGGCAAAGTGCAACCCATCTTTAGAGGAAAAACCACACCCTCTGACTATCGCTTGATCATTATAAAATTATACAAATAGCTGAGTAAGTGACCGATATTCTAATATTATGGTCCTATATGTTCTGTATTAGACGTATCTATCTATTTTAGCACTTGGGGTCGAAGTTGGTCGGTTTGGATCATGCCATTGATTATGGCATGCCCACTCACATTACACGTAATAGTAAACAAACTGTAAGACCCTAAAAATTGGGGGTCGTGCATACACTCGACTCCCAAGTTCCCAGGCATCACTTATAACCAATTTTTCACTGTTTTGCGTCTAATTAGGTTTAAATGCGTAGTATGGAATTACTTGAAGCATGAATCACAATCACAGCAAGTCTACTGAATTGAAAGAGGTTAAATATATACAAATCCAAAAGATGTAAACGGGTTGCTCAAGGCGTTGCCCAACAAATCACAAAAAAATTGATATATCCAGAAAATAAAGCTGAGTGCACTACTCAGCGATGCAAAATCCCGTCTACTGAACCGATGAAGACCCGCTCATCAACAGGAAGTAGGACAGCTAGTCCTCCTCATCTAAGCTTGTGCCGTCAGGCTCCTCGTACTCTTCGTCACCTGCAACTATGAACGGGTCTGGTTGGTGTTTTAAAACACCGTCCCAGACTGGGAGTGAGTGATCAACTCAGTGGGTGCTATTAGTCTCAAGTTATAACAGGCATCAATTGTAATATGAATTTAATGAAAAACAGTCAATCACCAACACCTTCAACTCTTATTAAATGCGTATGCAATGCGATGATATGATGCATGCCCTCGCCACAACGCTCCCTCGAGTGACTCCATCTAACGATCGCATATGGCAACACTCCCTCAGAGCGACCTCGACTGTCGAGTCGCCACCCTAATAATGCGATACAATGCGATCGTTTTAACCGAGTTATTAGTTAAGTCCATTCATCCAGCAGGTTAGAAAATCTGATACACCCCACGTATCACTGCCCTAAGCTGGTTACTAGGCCAAGGCCCCATCAACGCGTGAGGCCGAGTCCCCGCAGTCCGTGTTCCCGTCGGGTTCCTCATCCCCAACTTCAAGCACATGAGGAGTGCTGAGAGATGGGATCGCTCGCGGTCACAACGGGGAGGCACGGTACCCCAGCATAGCCCACAGCTCGGACACAGTATCCCATTCCACCATGCCCGGCTCACGAGACTGTGCACCAATTGCAATATAGGTGTCAATGGGCTACAATGGTTTTGAGGTGTTCCAGGTTCCATACATAGGTGAGCAAACAGGGTTAACAAACAAGGTTGGTCAGACAGTATGCTAGACCGCACGAGTCAGGTGAGCGTGAGACGAGTGACCTCGGGCACAAGGGACCCATGTAGTCGAACTACAGCCACTCAAACACTCCCGCCCAATCCACGGATCTATCCCTAGCGTAGTCCTACCGATGAGACTACCGTCTGTCATCATGTTCCTGACCAACCCAAGAGGGTAAAGGGAATCCATAACATACCAACTATCAATGCATCATCTAACATAAACAACATCATGTTCTCATGCTTCTCAGCATAAAATTCTAAATTTCTACTAACATGTAAAGTTAATAATATCATGAACAAGGTGTATGTGTGTGGGTGGGTTGGTGGGGAAGTTAAGCACTTCCTACCTCCCTTAGAACCAAAATACACAAAAATCAAGGAATCATACATGTTATAGGGCACATCATATGAGAAAATCAAACAAGGCACGAGCATATAATCGTCCATACACAAAATCATGTGAGAGGCAAGAAAAACATCATATGGGAGTCAAACATACAATTTTAACAAACGTACAAGTCCTAGGGCATCTCTAGATCCTCCAAACGTAGCATTCAAGCAACCAAAATCATTAAACACATACTAAAATTGGTGCTAGGCCACCTAAGAGCAATAGTCTGCACCTATGGATCGTTGGAGATTCGACAAACGACCTAGGAAGGAGGGCTTTGGGTCAATCGGCCGGAATTCCTAAAAATAAACTCTTGCACGTGAGAAATCTAAGCCAATCTCTTCTCAATACATGGATTCCAAGAAGAAGAAGTGAAGGATCTTACTTAGACGACCAATGGACGATTGTTGTGGAAGTGGTGGAGGGTTTCTCCTTTAAAGAGAGGTAGGGAGTTGAAAGGGTTGATCTCCTTGGGCCCCACCTCGATCTAAGGTCCACCTTGCTCTCCTTCACCCACTTTCTCTTCACTCTTTACTCTCCTTGGTTGTTGGGAAATGGTGGAAGTTACGAAAGGGAGAGCTTGATGGGAGACGGTGGAAGCAATGAGGGAGGGATGATGGGTTGTTGAAGATTTGTGGAGTTATGAGGGAGAGAGGTTTGGTGGTGGGAGATTGAAGGAAGTTATGAGGGAGAGAGGGCTTGTTGTTGGAAGAGTGGAGGGGTTATGAGAGAAGGCTAGGGTTTATTCCCTAGAATTGGGCCCCTTGGCCTTAAGTTTCCATAATTTCTCAAAATAGCCTACTAGGACTTTATTTGATGTTGAGGCGGCCCTATCAACCCTCCGGCCACCAAATAGGGTCTCATGGTCCGATGAGGGGCTATGTAAAATCTGAGATCAAGCGGATGAACGAATATAGGGTTTGAGCATAGGGTTTCGATCTTTAAATGGCCCTAGGAGGCCCATTCTGATTGATGGGGCATTTCTGGTGGCCCTCTGGCCATGAAATTTATAGGGCAAGTGCTCCATGGCCCGATGAAGGGCCACACATAATTTGGGAATGATCGGATATGGGGTTTGGTCATACGGGTCCGATTCACGATCAACGGTCACTGTTCCATGATCGGGTTCCAAACTTGGTGGACGGGCGTAGAAAAATTCAATAGACCTTCACCGTAAACGTAGAAAGATCCGACGGCTGAAAATCCTGGAATCTTACTTTCATTCAAGTGATGCCAGATTCTAATCTGGCATTGGTGGGGTGCATTTGGCAAGTGTCAGATTCTAATTCCGAGTGTCCACTGGGTCCGCAGTGAGCGATGGACCACAAGCCAATGAGACCTATGATTCCCTAAACTTTTAGATTTTTCTGACCTGCCCACATCGTGGTATGGTCCGCACGGGCTGTCACTAAGTGTTATCAGGCTACCTAGCTCGACGGCCCGCACATGGTCTGATCGTGACCAGACTGGACTACTCGTGTATAAGCTAACGTTGGGTGCTAATGGTCAGTTAAGTGATATTATAAGTTAATTAATAAAAAAAAATCTCAAGGATTTTTAGGCATCCAAAACAATGAAAATTCAGGACGTTACAATCTACCCCCCTTACAAACAATTTCGTCCCTGAAATTGCCTAAGGGTATATAATAGGCAAAGATTTTATTATTTCATTTGCCTAAGTTTTATTGATTTCAAGTTTATATGCATGGTAAGGTGTATACTATCTATACTAGTTTGTCTCATTTTAGTTTACTCCCCTTAAAAACAATTTTACCCTGATGGTTTACTACAATTTATTTAATTATCTATTTTTATTTTTTAAAGATTTTGATTTATGACGTCAATTTCTCTCTATCTAGAGTAAAAATATTTGCTTTCAATGTTAGACCAATACGGAGAGACGGTTGTAGTGGGCTTGAACCTGATACGTCGATCATCTACCTGACCAGGGTAGAAGGCTCATTGTATCCCTTCTTCGTCCTGGTGGATCCTGTTCTTCTGCTCGGTCAAAGTAGTGAGTCCATTGGTAGTCGCCCAGGATTGAGAATTGGGTCACGCCGCGAATACTTCACAGGCATATACTTCCGTAATTCTTTAGTTTGATCAATCTAAATGTTTAGGGAACGACAATCGTTGGAAAGTTTAAATCTCCTATTTATAAGATTGTCCTTTGGGTCTTGGTCTACGAGAGTCCTCATTTTAATTTATGTCCAATTTGGGGTTTAATAATTCTCTCAACATGCCTATGGGCAACGATCATCCTAAAAAGTTTTTAAAGACACGAATTTTTATATGAATTACCATTTCAATCCTATGGCTAGTGGGTTAATAGCAGACTACACTTTGGTTTCATAAATTTCAAGAACGAAGGAATAGTCGAGGTTCTAAAGTATTTGGGAGGTTTGGAGTGCTGATCACGCTAGTAAGGGCGCAGGAAGGCAAAGATGAAGGATATCATCTTCTCGATTTTGTTGGAACCTTGAGTCCATGAGAGAATGAGAAAACTCAATATATTTTACTGTAGTCCGCCCCTAACATGAGCTTACAGAGCATTAAACTATGAAACTCAATCCTACTTACGGGTACAACTTAAACAAAAAATATATATGTAATCAATTTAATCATGGGATGATTCGTAGCACGATTATACATATTCCTAAATAGACACCCAATGTTAAACTTTAATATGAAAAGACATGACTAGTCCATTGGCAACCATACATGCAAGCATTCACAAAGTGACAAGAGAATTTCAATCCGTACATTCACGTTGAATTCCAAAATGCCATTGGCATGGCCAGTTACATCCTACAGTAAGGATTTACATGTATCCCTAGATACCGCCAACTTAAGGGAAACTGTTCACTCCCCAAGTATAGGGTTGTGATGTAGTAATAATCTCGGTAAGACCGAGGTCGAATCCACAGGGACTGAAACCTGTACGTATTCTGAAACTAACTAGGGCTAGAACTAGAATGAGATGAAATCTAAATCAAGTGAGTATAAGGATAATGATGGAAGTAATTAATCTAAAACTGTAGAATTCAAAGGTAAGGAACACTAGGAATTCAGAGGATCCACTTGTAGAGATCAGGGAGATGAAAGGTGCAACAATGAAAATCGAACTGAACTAGCCTTAATATAGTTTGCAAGAGATGAAAGGTATATGAATTAGAATGGATTCCATCACCAAACCATGCCCAGGAGACAAAGTAAATAACAGAATTAAACTAATTACCAACCAATCAATGTATGAAAGTTAGGAAGGGTACCGACATCCAACCATGCCCAGGAGACGATGGTGAACAACAGGGCTTCCTGACGTCATAACCATAAAAAGGAAACAGAAATATTCAAAGCCATCGCAGACCCATTGTAATTTTAGTCACAACAGCCCATTAACAACTAAAAAATATTCCCATAAATCAAACCATAATCAAGGTAGTTCATGTATCAAAATTAGATTAACAGCATAAAAGAACATCTCCCATCCTGCTACAAGCTTCACCCCTTAGCCCTAGCTAAGGGGGTTAGCCAGACATGGATAGAGTAAAATCCATGAAATTCAGAAAAAGAAAGTAGAAAATGAAATAAAAAATTTTTGAAACCTTTTTGCTCCCTGTGCTCCACACCCAAGCTCCCAGCTCCTTGCTCCAAGCTCTCCTCCCCGTCCAGCTCTGATGATCCCCCTGGCTCTCTCCCTCTCCCTCCTCTTTATAGCTGCCAGCGTCCGTCAGTTCGCAAGGAGATCGACTCCGTAACAGAGTCGGAACCCTCTGTTTACGCAAAGGAAAACTTACGCAATCTACGTTGATTTGTGGGCCCAAGAATGATGTCAAACAAGAAATCCACTCCATTCATTCTACTCGTGGCGGAAAATAACTGAGAAATGGTATTTTTTCTTGAGTTTAATGCGGCCCACCATCTCAAACATTTCCACTGTCAATCTTTCGTTTGACAGCTAGGATCTTCTGATAGCTTGCATGGAAGGAAACAGACACCTAGGTGTAGGTTACACCCTATCTCCCAACTTAATGGACGGTTCAGATCATTGATCTGAGCCATCAGTGGGACCCACAACGCAGAACTGGCGTCCGGCTTTCGCTGACGCATGCGAAGCAAACCTTATCCACAAAAACTTCCGCAGGCTCTGACGAAGCTGGTGGGGTCCACTTTGACTTATATTGAAGAAATCCAAGCCGTCCAGTATCTTCAGGACGAAAAACCGTCTAGGAAGGACGAGATTTGTTTGATTTCAGTGTGGCCCACTTGATTTCTCACTCCACCGTCGGTTGTCCGTTTGAACAGTTGAATTTTGATCCTCGAGATCGTTTGCAATTCTGCCCTCTAGGCAGTGATAATAGGCTCCCTAGAGATCTGATGGACGGTCCAGATCACCCGTTTGGACCATGGGTGGGGCCCACTACGTAAAAACGGCAGACGGTCGTCCGTCCGCTGTTTCAATGCACGAAGGAAGATGGGTCAGCCCGTCTTTGACCGGGCTGCCCGTCCGGTGCACCTCCTGATCGTCTGCACTGCATGCACGTGCACTCTCGTGTGGGGTCCACTGTGATGTTCGTGAGAAATCTGCTCCAACCATCCATTCTGTCATATCATTTAAAGCGTTGATAACAAGACTTGAGCATATCTAGATCTCAGGCGGGCCCCAATTCAAGATTTTATGAATTGGTATGTCCATTGGGCCACTTCTACAATGATCCAACGGTCGAAATTCGACGTGTACAGTTAATTTATGGTCCTCACACCATTCATGAACTCTTGGGCTGAACGGATGGTGGTAACCCTGTGATCTTGCATTCTGAACCAATTTCGGGCCACTTGAACTTCAGTTTCTCGATTTTCGCGGATCTCCGGTGTGTAAATTTCTTGATCTTGGTCCCCTGGAGTCCGTCCCTCGCTCTGGTGACTTTAGAACATTAAATCCATGATTTAAACTCCCTTTTTCAGTTCATGCTTGCAAATACACTCTGCATCACAAACACGATAAAAGCGGGCCATTAAACGGCATCATGTTCATAAATCCAAGCAGTAGCTAGGGTCTGATATGCAATATTTGACCCTCAACACAACCCCCAACTAGCATTTTGTTAGTCCCAAGCAAAGTATGCGAAAAATAAATTGAGAAATACAGGACAATCTCTATGAACTCGAGTGAATTTTGAAGAATGATTCAGATATAAGAAATCTAAGATTCATGAATGTTGATTATCAATTTCTCTTGGCCTATCATGCACGGTGAATTTCATAATCAAGTTCAAATATTAATCCATAAACGAGAATAATTCTAAACATTGAGTTCCATGGGTATATAGTGAAATCTCGGCCTATCATCATTAAGAGATCAAATTGTCGATTTCATGATATCATTGGTAACCAACAAGAGTACTCAGGACAACCACCTAAACTAAAACTTGCCTCACAGATCAACTTTTTATTCTAACATCTTTTGATTATTTTCATTGAAAGAAATGCCAAGAAGGTGAATCAAATCATCACCTATAGGGAGCAAACCCATGGTGAAAACCGGTCGCCTAACTTTTTCAATTATCAACCATGAGGAATCAAATTTCACTTATAGGGAGCAAACCTATGGTGAAGTTGGTTCACCCAACCCTTTCCTGCAGGCAGCTATCTTGTAACTGGGTATTTTCTTTTTCTTCAATTGATCATGACAAACAATTTTTCAGGCTAGTTCCTTCCATGTTTAGTGATTACCAAGTTAATCCTTCAATATTAAACTGAAACCTCAATGTGTAAGTGAGATGTGACATGCGAAATCATGACTCAATCAATGTTTACAATTTCTAATCATGGATTAATAATTCAAACTTAATTATGAAATCTAACGGACAACTGAATCCAAGAGTAGTAAATCACCAACATTCCATATCCTGTAATTCTAAATCAAAGATGGTCGTCAAATCACTTCGAATTCACCAGAAAGTCCAGAAAAAATTTAAAAATTTTCACAATTTTTACTCAAGACGAAGAAAAACTGATTAGGTTACCTAATCTCCCACCCCCAACCTAAAAGCTACATTGTCCTCAATGTAAAAGATGTAAACATGCAATGCACATGGGACAACGAAAGTACATGAGAAGTGATGGGAAGATAGTACCTGGGTAAAGAGTCGAGAGAGACTTTTCCATAGAGATTTCAACATGAGAGCGGGTCAGTACAAGAGTAAAACCAATCGAAAGTAAAACAAAAAATAAAAATCCTACCTATACCACTTTCGCAGGTGCTCTCGATTGCATTTAGCGTATGCAACAAGCCTTTAAACCCCTAGGTTGCCCCTAGTGGACGAGTTGTAGTCTCGTGAGGGTTTGCAGTAATGTTACCCACAAACATTGGACTAGAAAAATGGAATGAAAAGCTGGGCTGCCTCCCAGGAGCGCTAAGTTTACTGTCTTCAGCCAGACAAATACAATAAACTACCCTAGTCCTATGAAAGCGATAAACCTACCTATACCTCCATCAGACTAGGAGATCATTCCTGGTAAACAGGATCAGTCAGAGGCATGGACATGTCTTCTGAATCAAATTTCTCGACAAATGGCTTTCAGCGATGTCCATTTACTTTAAATTCCTTTGCATTGTCGGGATCTCTTATCTCGACGGCCCCATGAGGATATGCAATAACAACAATGTAAGGGCCGGTCCAACGAGATCGAAGCTTACCCGGAAAGAGATGTAATCGAGAATTATACAAAAGGACTTTCTGACCTGGCGTGAATGATTTTCGTAGAATGTGTTGGTCATGAAATGCCTTCATCCTGTCCTTGTAAATTCTCGAGTTCTCGTACGCGTCGTTCCGAATTTCTTCAAGTTCATTTAATTGAAGTTTGCGTAGCGAGCCAGCGTTGTTCAGATTGAATTTCAGATTTTTGATCGCCCAGTAGGCTCTATGTTCCAATTCCACAGGCAAGTGGCAAGCCTTCCCATAGATGAGTCTAAAGGGAGACATTCCAATAGGGGTTTTAAAAGCAGTACGGTATGCCCATAAGGCATCGGTCAATCGAATTGACCAATCCTTACGATCAGGGTTAACCGTTTTTTCCAAAATGTGTTTGATCTCCCTATTAGAAATCTCAACTTGCCCACTTGTCTGTGGGTGGTATGGGGTGCTTACCTTATGGGAGATACCATATTTCTTCATTAAACTCTCGAATGGCCTATTACAAAAGTGTGAACCCCCATCACTAATAATGGCTCGAGGCGTTCCAAATCGGGACAGGATGTTTTCTTTTAAGAATTTAATGACCGTGCGATGGTCATTAGTTCGACATGGAATCGCTTCGACCCATTTAGTGACATAGTCTACGGCAAGCAAAATATATAAATTTCCGAAAGATTGGGGGAATGGTCCCATGAAATCGATGCCCCAGCAATCAAATGCCTCTATGATAAGAATGGGATTCAAGGGTATCATATTTCGACGGGATAATGCTCCCAATTTCTGACAACGCTCACAAGCTTTGCAAAACTCATGAGTTTCCCTGAACATAGTGGGCCAATAGAAGCCACACTGCAGTATCTTGGCCGTGGTCTTTTTTGCAGAAAAGTGACCACCACAGGCCTGTGAGTGACAGAAGGAGATGACACTCTGATGCTCATCATCTGGCACACATCTCCTTAAGATCTGGTCTGGGCAATATTTAAACAAATAAGGATCATCCCAGAAACAGTTGCGCACCTCGGTGAAGAATTTCTTCTTATCTTGCGCAGTCCACTGTGTCGGTATGGAACCTGTAGCAAGATAATTAGCAATATCAGCGAACCAAGGTGAGTGGGAGACTCTGAACAGTTGTTCATAAGGGAACATGTATGTCGTTGATATGGGTCGCCTCAAGGGAATCAAAGGTATTAAGGCGAGAAAGGTGATCGGTCACTACGTTCTCTACTCCTTTTTTATCTTTAATTTCCAAATCAAATTCTTGGAGTAGAAGGATCCATCTTATCAAGCGAGGCTTAGAATCATTCTTAGAAAGAAGATACTTCAGTGCCGCATGATCTGTATAGATAATGATCTTGGATCCAATCAAATAGGACCTAAATTTGTCCGAGGCGAACACTACGGCTAAAAGTTCTTTTTCCGTAGTCGAGTAGTTCACTTGGGCAGGATTTAAAGTCCTACTCGCGTAATGGATGACGTAGGGCCTCTTATCTTTTCTCTGGCCTAGAACCGCTCCAAGAGCATAATCAGAAGCGTCGCACATAAGCTTAAAATGAAGGCTCCAGTCGGGTGGCTGCATGATGGGTGCAGTGGTTAACGTGCCTTTAAGCTTAGTGAAAGCTTCCTGGCACTGCTCAGTCCACTCGTATGGAGCATCCTTTTGAAGCAGATTACATAAAGGACGAGAGAGGAGACTAAAGTCCTTTATGAATCGCCTGTAAAATCCTGCGTGTCCTAAGAAGGATCGCACGTTCCTGATGTTCTTGGGTGGAGGTAGGTTAGAGATAAGATCAATTTTTGCCTTATCTACCTCAATTCCCTTGGATGAGATGATATGTCCAAGGACAATCCCCTTATGAACCATGAAATGGCACTTCTCCCAATTAAGTACCAGATTCTTTTCTTCACATCTTTTCAGCACACAATTGAGATTCTCTAAGCACTCGCTGAAAGATGAACCGAAAACAGAGAAATCGTCCATAAAGACCTCTAGATATTTCGCTACCATGTCAGAAAAGATACTCAGCATACATCGCTGAAAGGTGGCAGGGGCATTACATAACCCGAATGGCATCCTTCTGTAAGCAAAGGTGCCATAGGGGCAAGTAAATGTGGTCTTTTCCTGGTCCTCAGGGGCGATTTCAATTTGGTTATAGCCCGAATACCCGTCAAGGAAACTGTAATAGGAATGACCGGCTAACCTTTCCAGGATCTGATCAATGAATGGTAAAGGAAAGTGGTCTTTCCTCGTGACGGTATTTAATTTCCTGTAGTCAATGCACATTCTCCAACCAGTAGTGACTCTAGTTGGCACGAGTTCATTATTAGCATTGGCTACGATGGTGATTCCGGACTTCTTAGGAACCACCTGAGTTGGACTCACCCATTGACTATCAGATATAGGGTATATGATACCCACATCCAATAGTTTGAGAACCTCGGCCTTAACCACTTCCTTCATGTTTGGATTTAGTCTACGTTGTGGTTGCCGAGCGGTCTTCGCATTATCCTCAAGATATATGCGGTGAGTACAAATCGAGGGGTCGATTCCCTTGAGGTTCGCGATCGTCCATCCAAGGGCTCCCTTATGCTGAATGAGAGTAGCTATGAGCATACTCTCCTGTTCTTTCTCCAGGTGGGCAGAGATCACCACCGGGTATGTCTCATCTTGACCTAAATAGGCATATTTCAAATCAGAGGGCAAAGGTTTTAAGTCAAGCTTCGGTGCCTTAAGGTTAGACGGTAGAGGCACTACATTAATTTGTGGTAATTCTTCAAATTGTGGCCTCCACCGGTTAACTTCAAGTACCGGTGCAGTATCCAGCAAGGCACACGTCTCCCTAATCATATCATCATCAAACTCATGGGAGTGGGCCAGGCACGTCTCTAGAAGGTCAGAGGATAAGGTCAGAGGTGTCGTATCTTCCACTAAAGAGTCAATCATGTTAATATCGTGGATATCGTCATCATCCTCTGAGTTGTTGCCGTGATTGAAAAAGATGTTTGACTCCAATGTCAAATTTTCGAAAGACATAGTCATGACACCATTCCTGCAATTGATAATTGCATTTGACGTGGCAAGGAATGGGCGACCAAGAATGACGAGAATCTAAGTGCTCATGTTATTGATGGGTTCGGTGTCCAGGATGATAAAATCTACAGGGTAGTAAAATCTATCGACTTGGACCAACACATCCTCAATAATCCCTCTTGGTACACGAACAGAGCGATCGGCAAGTTGTAGTGTGGTTAGGGTGGGTTTTAACTCACCCAAACCTAACTGTTTGTATACCGAGTAGGGAATCAGATTGACGCTCGCTCCTAAGTCAAGAAGTGCGTGATCAATTCGATGGTTCCCGATTACACATGATATGGTTGGGCTACCGGGATCCTTGAATTTCTGCGGCACGTCTTGCTTCAGGATGACACTTACTTTCTCAGTCAAGAAAATCTTCTTTTGAATACTCTGCCGTCTTTTGGTCGTGCATAGGTCTTTCAAAAATTTTGCATATGAAGGAATCTGTTTTACGACATCAAGTAGAGGGATGTTGACTTTCACTTGTTTCAACACCTCCAGAATATCCTGAGAGTTAGAAAGACGTTTTGGTGCAACCAACCGTTGGGGGAACGGAGCAACTGGCTTCTCTAGAAGTTCCGGTTCTAATTTTTGTGGGGTATCACTAGATCCATCATTATTTTCCTCTTCTGGTTCTTTAGGCTTTTCGGGCCTAACCGGAAGGGTTTTATCAATGATCTTCCCACTCCTAAGAGTGGTGATGGATTTAGCGTGCCCCATTTGATTTGAGGAGCTGGGATCATTTATCTCGTACTGCGGTTTAGGATTTGGGAGAGGTTGTGCAGGAAGCATCCCCTTTTCTATAACCGTCATACGAGAATCTATCTTTTGCAAAAAATCAGTAAATCCTCGCATCGCCTGAGCCAGCTCTTGTATGGAATTTTGAACCGGTTCTTCTTGAGGTTTCCCCTGATTTGGATTTTGATTGAAAAAACCTTGGGGGGTAGCCGTTTGTCCATTTTTCCAACTAAATTTTGGATGATTTTTTCAACCAGGATTGTATGTATTGGAGTTAGGTCCAGTAAAAGGTCTTTGATAGTTGTTCACGGTATTGGCTTGTTCATTCAACACTCCTCGAAAGCCAGGTATTGTAGGACAGTTTTCAGTTGTGTGAATGTTGCAATCACAGATGCCGCAAACAACTTCATTGACCTTATCCTTCTTTCCTTCCATGGCCTCAAATTTTCTTATGAGATTAGTCACTTTATAATTGAGATCATCCTCTTCTTTCAGGAGATACAATCCACCTTTCTCCTTAGATTGAATTGGCCTAGACGTGGTGTTTGATTTTGGGTAATAGTCCCAAGATTGTATTTTTTCAGCCAGATTGTCGAGGTAATCCCATACCTCGTCAACATCTTTATTAATGAACTCTCCATTGCACATTGTCTCGACCATTTGGCGCATGGAAGATGTCAGTCCATCGTAGAAAAAATTTGTAATGCGCCACGTTTCAAAGCCGTGTTGTGGGCATGAACTGACCAGATCCTTAAACCTTTCCCAACATTGGAAGAATGTTTCATCTTCCTTTTGGGCAAAGTTCATGATTGCTTTTCTGAGGGTAATTGTTTTATAATGTGGGAAGAATTTCTTTATGAATTCCCTCTGCATATCATTCCATGTGATAATGGATCGAGGACGCAGTGAATGCAGCCACGTCTTAGCCTTCTCTTTTAAGGAAAAAGGAAAGAGTTTCAGCCTGATTGTATCCTCGGATACATTGGGAAAGTATAAGGTGGCTATAATCTCATCGAACTCTTTCAAATGTAAGTATGGGCTTTCTGATTCAAGCCCATGGAATTTAGGAAGGAGTTGGATAACTCCTGGCTTGATGTCCATCTGTCCTGTGTTTTCAGGAAAAATCATACATGAGGGCGTACTCACCCCCTCCGGTTGTAAATAATCTCGTAAAGTACGAGGCGGGGGTGCTTGATGCACCTCATTCTCATCATGTATTTCCTCATCCCTATGGTGAGGTAGTGCTTGAGGTTGATTTGCAGCCATAACCTCAATTAACTCAGGGGAATTCGAGCGATGTCTAGTCCTGCGATGGACAGTTAACCCCTCGACTAATCCTCCTTCAGTCAAGAGACGTTGAGTGTTGTCACGAGCCCACTTGGGCATGAAACACTCACAGCCCTCAATTAATTTCTAAACCGAATCCTAAGAAAGAAAAAAACTAGAAAGAAGAGAGGGTTGGAAGGAAGTTACCAAATTGAAGTCCCTAAGTTAAAACCTGTAAAATAAAACGAAACAAGTTAGTTTCTAAAGATAATAGGCCTAAGAGTAGAAAATTCCTAAGAAGAAGAATAGCAACCAACTAAGTTCTAAATTTAGAAAAGAGAAATCCTAAAAAGGAAAGTAGGAACTTCTAAACAAATTAGGAAAATTCTAAACTAGAAAGTAAGTGAGTAATGAAAGAGATTTGAAAATATAGAAAGTAGAAGTCAGAAAGATCTTACTGAGTTAGAAAACCTACAAAACAAGAGGGTTAGTTTCTAAATAAAAAATCTAAAAAGAGAAAATTTTCTAGAAATAATATAGGAAATAAGGTTAGATTCTAAAAAGGGAAAAACTATAGGAAATTTCTAAAATTAAAAGAAATTAGAAAATTTTCTAAAACTCAAACCTTAATTCTAAAAATAGAAAGAAAAAAGATTTAAGAAAGAGCGTACCAATTTAGAAGGCTATCTCAGAAACCTATAAAAGAGAAACGTTAGTAAAATCCTAATCTTACTCTTAATTCTAAAACTAATTAATTTCAAATTACGTAGCCGTCTGTCCCCGGCAACGGCGCCAAAAACTTGTTCACTCCCCAAGTATAGGGTTGTGATGTAGTAATAATCTCGGTAAGACCGAGGTCGAATCCACAGGGACTGAAACCTGTACGTATTCTGAAACTAACTAGGGCTAGAACTAGAATGAGATGAAATCTAAATCAAGTGAGTATATGGATAATGATGGAAGTAACTAATCTAAAACTGTAGAATTCAAAGGTAAGGAACACTAGGGATTCAGAGGATCCACTTGTAGAGATCAGGGAGATGAAAGGTGCAACAATGAAAATCGAACTGAACTAGCCTTAATATAGTTTGCAAGAGATGAAAGGTATATGAATTAGAATGGATTCCATCACCAAACCATGCCCAGGAGACAAAGTAAATAACAGAATTAAACTAATTACCAACCAATCAATGTATGAAAGTTAGGAAGGGTACCGACATCCAACCATGCCCAGGAGACGATGGTGAACAATAGGGCTTCCTGACGTCATAACCATAAAAAGGAAACAGAAATATTCAAAAGCCATCGCAGACCCATTGTAATTTTAGTCACAACAGCTCATTAACAACTAAAAAATATTCCCATAAATCAAACCATAATCAAGGTAGTTCATGTATCAAAATTAGATTAACAGCATAAAAGAACATCTCCCATCCTGCTACAAGCTTCATGTTCACTCCCCAAGTATAGGGTTGTGATGTAGTAATAATCTCGGTGAGACCGAGGTCGAATCCACAGGGACTGAAACCTGTACGTAATCTGAAACTAACTAAAACTAGAACTAGAATAAGGCGAAATCTAAATCAAATAATTTTGAGGAATAATGGTGAAATAGTAATGTAAAACTTTAAGAAATTCAGAGGAAGGGAGACTAGGGATTCAGAGGATCCACTTGTAGAGATCAGGGAGATCTTATGCCTGCTTCACAATTCATGGAAATTAACTGAACTGACATTGATATAATTTTCAAGAGATGAAAGGTATATGAATTAGAATGGATTCCATCACCAAACCATGTCCAGGAGACAAAGCAAACAATAGAATTAAACTAATTACCAACCAATCAACATGTCATGAAGGTTAGGAAGGGTACCGTCATCCAACCATGCCCAGGAGACGATGG